>ML870304.1:0-12989 GCA_009831015.1 Picea engelmannii | reverse complement strand
AAGCACATGAAAGTGGCAGGGGCATTGGTTAACCCAAATGGCACTACCACAAACTCATAGTGACCATACCGTGTCCGGAAAGCGGTTTTATGGATGTCTTCACCCTTAATTCAGACTTGATGGTATCTCGACCTCAAGTCAATTTGCAACAAGTGTGCCCATCACTCAAGATTAACCGACCAACCTGCTGTAACGAAACCGAAAGCAGGGGGGGATTTATGGTAAGAAACCTAAGTTATATGCAGCAGCTCCGGGAATTCTGGAAAGAAACCTAAGTTATATGCTGCAGCTCCTTCGAGTTTAATGGACAGCTTGATTTTGGTTCTTATTTCGTTTGTAGGCATTCTGTTTACAATACAGAAAGCCTTGGGGGTTGATCACACTGTTCAAGGATGGGAGGCCACCGCCGTCGACGTCGGTGGTTACAGAAGTTCCAAGATTGTGTTTTCGGTTGGCGATGGATTGGGTAAATCTGATCTCATCTCCATTTCTATCTTTCATTTTGTATTTTCTAGAGATCCTGTGATTATAACTATTTGTTCAGATCAGATTTAAGGTAGAATAATTGATTGGTGGTAATGGGTTTCTGCAGTCTTTAAAATGGATGGTGGAGAGGTAGATATTGCTCAAGTTTCTAAGTCTGATTACGAATTGTGCAATGCTGAGGCTCCCAAATCAATCTACAGAGCCGGCCCAACAGCCGCCATTTATTTCAACAGAATTGGGAATTGGTATTTCATTTCGAGCGCTCTTGACCGTTGTAAATCCGGTAAAAAACTGACGATAACAGTGGTTGTAGCACACAACAATACCAGAAAGAAGAAGAGGAAGAATAGACCAAGATTTAGATTTCGGGAGAGGATGGAAGTCGGTCGTCGCGGCGGACGCGGCGGCCATGGCATTGGTGGCGGCAGTCCAGGTTATAGCATCCCAAAAGGATACGAAAATCGGCTTCCTACTCGTGGAAGGAGCCACGGCAGCTCCGCGCCACGGCATTCTGCTGTGGATTTCAAGTCTCTTTTAATGGCAGTCTTCTTCTGTTCAGTGTTGTTAGCAGGCCCACTCTTAGTTCAGTGTTGTTAGCAGGCCCACTCTTAGGCCCAGGCCCAGTGTTGTTAGCAGGCCCAATTTGGCTAGAAATTGTTGGATTGATAAATTTGAGTGAATATTTCTGTAAAATGTCTTCTGAGTTTTTCAACATACTGTATATATTTTTATAAATAAATTTTGAAGAACCAAAAATACTGATTCTTTTAAATTTATATAACCTTATTCCCGCTAAAAAACAATTTATAGAATAGGGAACCAACCTCTATCTATTTTACTTTACTCATGAAAAATATTGATCTATTTTCCTAATAAATAAAAAAATATTGATGAATAGTATTTGTTTTATCACTATTGATATATATGTTATTTAGATTTGCTGGATCAGAATATGAGATTTTTATAATTAAGCATAAATACAATTTTGGGCATATAAATTATGTTGCAGTTTAGAAATATTTTATTTTTTAAATGAAATCTTTTTTTTTTAATTTACAATAAAAAAATTATAAAAACAATGAATAAGTTAATTTATTATTAAAAAATAATAATTAATAATATAAGATTAAATCAAATAGTAAGTTATTAGAAAATAATTAATATTAACAACAACCACTTTATAAAAGTAGTTGATATACGCCGATCGACACTATTAATTTGAATGTGTAAAATGGGGCACCACTTTTATAAAGTGGTTGTTGCTAGTTAACGACCTACATACCTTGGGAACTACCATTGATATATTAATACATTTAAATAATATAATAATTTAATATTACATTAATTGAATGTATAATACCCCGGATGGGGTGTCAGAGTGGGCAGCGTGGCAACCGGTGGGCGAAGGTACTGGGCATTGTGGCTGTGAGCCACGTGATGGGCTTGTGCCACAGCCCACCACCCTACCCGGAGTTTAAATGGTCTTTATTGTGAAGCGAAGGTGCATTTATGCAACAATCCTTTCCCCTTCGCCGCGAATTCGAATGGTTTGGAGCAATATGTGTGGGACTCACTTATGTATGCTGGTTGTCGGGCTCATCCCTCCGTAGCATGGGTTTATCTCAGTTCTCTTCCACTGGAGCAAGGCAGTCCTTGCCATACTCCTCCATCGAGCGGTCTTAGTTTCCTTGGCCAATTGCACCGGGTATCCAATGACTCGACCCAGAGGCAGACCGAGGAGGGGCTCTCCCTGGAGGCCTCGAAGGCCCTCCATCACGCCTCCTGACTCGACCTCCACTGATTCCTCCCCTTGCCAGCAGACCAATTCTACTCCTGTCTCCTTACAAGCTCCGCAGTTCAATTCCATGGCTATAATTCTGCGAACGCCAATTTCACTCCTACGGATTTCCCAAGACCCCTTAGCGTATCCCTCTAACCCCATACCAGGCCATGACCCTCTGGGTAACATGAGCGGTGGCCCTTCTCTTCAAGGTGAGCCCAAGAGGGCAGGTCCACGTTCCCCTGGGTCATTTGATAGAACGCCATTCAAAGACAGCCTGTCTATACTGCATGACCTAGTTTTCGACCTTAGGCAGGAGGTAGCGGATTTAAATTATCGCCTACAGGCTACGGACGTAAAGGTGGCGAGTTTTCTTAAGATTCTCTCATCCTTGCACGAGGCTTCACTCTCGGATCCTGTCGAAACCCGTCCAATGGAGGACACCGAGGCTACTAAGGATGGAGACCAGCGCAAGGTGCAGAGTCCAACAGGAACAGGCCGGAAGAAGGAAGAGCGCGAGGACGACATCAAGGGAGCTGAGTGCAACGAGGCAATTGGCAAGCAATGGGACGATGGGCCGACGTATATTGAGGAAGAGCCTTGGCCAGGATACCTTCACGCCACGTGGTCCAGCTACCTGCCAGGTGTTTAAACTTTTAGTGTTTGTCAGTCTAATCAGGTTCTAGGTCTTAGGTGATAAACAATATGATTACTCTTTTTACTGGTTCAACTTATGACTCGTATGACTAGTGGGTTGGATGGGCTGGCTGGACTGGTTTCCCCATGGCTGGGGCAGTCTAGTAACTGCAGCCTGGGCATCTCTATACTCTGCTACTCTGCTTCAGATTTTGAAGGCTCTTAATATACTTACACTTCTTATTTACAAAAAAAAAAATGAATGTATAATAAAAAATGTATAAATTAAAGTATTAATTTATTGATAAATATATTAAAGTATAAATGTAACATATTAATTGATTGATACATTGATAATGGAATGTATTAATGTATTTAGTGTATTTAGTAATAGATTACATTAATGTAAATATAATACATTAATGTATTATAAATCAATATTATACATTAATAAATTAATTTATAATATATTAATGTGTAATATATTAATAGATTAAAGTACTCATACATTACATTGATATATCGATGTGTAATCTAACATTAATATAATATATAATAAACATTTATAAATGAAAGTATTAATTTACATTAGTGTTTAATGTAACATATTAAATGATTGATAGATTAATAATGTAATGCATTAATTAATTAATTAATTAATACATTGATAAGGTAATAATACAATAATAAATTAATACATTAAATATATCAATAAATATATTAAATGCATTAAAAAATAGTTTACTAAAGTATTAACACATTAGTCAAGTATTAATACAATAATGAAGTACCCCAGATGGGGTGACATATGACAATTCCTCGCCACCTGGCTCTGCACTGAGCCACAACATAAATGTTGATGGTCGCCTCCCATCCTCTCCGCATTTACGATGGTAGATGGCCATTACAGTCGATATACGGAGGAGGGACTCCTCCCTTGCGCAAAAACTCTCGCTCACAACGCACTCAGCATGACAGGGTCTATGGATAGCCAGGTGAATCCGTTCTTTGGCAATTTGTATTTTCAAGCGCCTGGACAAAGTTGGTTTGCTCTCGCTTTGGGCCTCCCCGCCGATTGGGAGCTATAGTGCAGCTTTGTTTCCTTCTCGTCCTAGCTCACTCTCATCTCACTGCATCCTCTCTGCATTGTTATATACCCCTTGGCAAGCATGACTAGGAAGCGAGGCAAGCCTCGTCGTGGCTTGGCCTACTACACCCACAAAGCGCAGAGGCAAAGGAGGAAGAAACTGGAGCGCGCTCTGTTGATGGCGACCTCCATTCTTCGGAAGAGGGCTCGCGCTGACCAATTGGCTCTGCATGCCATTATTGCGGAGACTGGGGCAATGCGTAGCAGTGAAACCATGGCAATTGAGCCTGGAAATAGGCTGGAGGATGGCGTCGCGGATGCGTTTCCTACTTGTTATGTTGAAGAAATACCGTTCATGGAGGAATTGGAGACCACCCCGGAACCCCAAGCCATGGCGACGAACTCCCAGGATGGAAGCGGTCCTAAAGACGAGCTGACAGAAGATATCCCTGGGTGCATTGTTGAGGAGATACAGTGGATGGATGACTACAGCCCCACCAGCCATGTTGTGCAGGCAACAATCGAGGAAGAAGCTCAGGACAAGGCTTGCACTGAAGGGAATGCGGGCGAGACCAGACCAACGATGAAGGAGGGAGCGACCGGTGCAGAACTGTTGGAGATCAAAGCCAACGATGGGAAGAATGTGGAAGTGGGGGACGTAATCGTCGACGACGCAGGTAATGACTCGCATGGTACTTTCCTCCGTGCAGAGCATCTGGCTCTGGTGTTCGAACTCTGAGGTCACATGGCAGACCTGGAGCACAGAGCCCTCCTCATGGGACAGCGTCTGGACCTGCTCCTTGACGCGTACTCCAACGCTCCAGCAAAGAGGAAATGCCCTCTCTGTGCGCAGGCATTCGCCATCCCAGCTGGGTCCACGTGGCAAACAGGCAAGGGCGACGGGTCACCGGGTATCTAGGTTCTTCTATGCTAGTTTGTTTTTGTTTAATCATGCTATTGTGACATGTACACTTGGACTATAGCCATCTGTCTTGGTTTCCTCCAGGCAGGACAGATGACAAAACAGTTTTCCAAACCATGCTAGTTTCCGGTAAAACGACAGCATTTTTGATGGCTCAGACCTATATCTCTGTGTATTTTGTCAAGGTTTCTTTGATAACTTAATATAGTAGGTTCTACTTTTTTACTTAAAAATAAAATAAAAAAATACAGTAATGAAGTAATACATTATTACATTAATGTGTACAATGATAAACTATTAATACATTAAGAATACATTATTACATTAATGTATAATGTATAGTGATAAACTATTAATACATTAAGAATACATTATTACATTGKTGTAATATATAAATTAAAGTATTAATGCATTACGCATAATGTAACATATTAAATATTAATATATTAATAATGTAATGTATGAATTAATAAATACATTAATACATTTTTAACTAATACATTGTTAAAATATTAATACAATAATAAATTAATACATTATTAAAGTAATAATATATTAATAAAAATATTATTAAAGTATTAATATATTAATACATTTATTGAAAATGATTGTGGTTGATTATGGTGGAACATCATCATGATTTCTTATGTTTCTTATGGTCATGACTATGAATGACATTGATGTATATTGTAATGTATAAATTTAATTAATTTAATTAATTAATATTTTTTTAATAAATACATTACTAAAGTAGTAATACATTATTATATTAATATAATTTATAAATTAAAGTATTAATTTGCATAAATATATAATATAAAGTATTAATTAATTAATGCATTAATAATGTAATGTATTGATTAAGTAATACATTTATACAATAATAATTACTACATTGTTAAAGTATTAATAGTAAAAGAATAATTAAAAAATAAATCACAAATTGATACAACTTACATCATAGAAGCAAAGAGGCTAGGAAAAATAATTGATCATAAAGATAGAAGTTGTAATGACCATAAATATAGCATACTTAGTAAATGTACGAGCTTAAAAGGGTCAGGAATATTTATAGATGAAGACCTCATTCCCGAAGACCAAGCTGAATTAAGGAAAGAAGTTCAAAAAGTAAAAGAAGCTAGGAAAGAAGGAAAATTGACAATAATTAGAAATCGAAAAGTTATTGTTAGGGATAGAGACCATAAGGATAATAATAAATAGGAATTTGAATTTTGATAAAACTTTAAAGTTTAAATATTAATATTGTATAATCTATTTCAATTTTTTGGGTAATCTAGAGTTCTATGGCTATACATAAAGAAAAAGTGGCTCAATTTCTTTTTATTGTAATTAAAGTTTATTAATATATTTTGAAATCCATTTTGAATTTTGATAAAACTTTAAAGTTTAAATATTAATATTGTATAATCTATTTCAATTTTTGGGGTGATCTAGAGTTCTATTGTTATACATAAATCAAAAGTAGTTAAATTTCTTTTTATTGTAATTAAAGTTTATTAATATATTTTGAAATCCATTTTGAATTTTTTGAATTTTGATAAAACTTTAAAGTTTGGGGTGATCCCTAGTTCTATCACTATACATAAAGAATCACAAGTAAAATTTGAAAGAATTACAAGTAATCACTTACCCTCTTAAGATCCGATACACCAATCACTCTAGTCTTAGTGGGTGTTAATCATCATCATCATCATCATCATCATAATAATAATAATAAAGTAAAAAATTAATAATACATTGTTAAAGTAATAATAAAAAAAATTATTTCATACCTTTAATACATTAAATGAATTAATAAATACATTAGTAAAGTATTAATATATTAATGTTTAATGTAACATATTTAATTATTAATAAATTAATAATGCATTAATAAATACATTCTTAAAGTATTAATGCCTTAATAAATACATTACTAAAGTAGTAATACATTAATACAATATTATTTAAGTATTAATACAATAATATCTTAATTGAAAATGAGTATGGTTGATCATAACCATGGTTTACTTTGGTAGACCTTGGTTGACTTTGGGAAGGAAAGGTTGGCTATGGTTGACCATGGTTGTCCGTCATCATGGTTGAGTGAGGTTGACCATGAACATGGTCGACTATGGTTGATCATAGTTTATTATGGTTGAACATGCCCATGGTTGACCTTCGTTGACCATGTGGATCTCATTATGGTGGGCCATGTTGATTATGTTCACCGTAGTTTACTATGGCACTACTGCATTGCAATGTTGATCGTATTTTGTTCGTCAAATTGCGACATCATGTTTTGTTCGTCACATGCCAACATCAATTTTTTTTCATCACATTGTGAAATCAGCTTTTGTTCATCACATGTCGACATAAGGTTTTGTTCATCACATTGTGACATTAGCTTTTGTTCGTCACTTGACATCGTAAGTTTATGGTCATCAAATTACGACGAAGCTTTATGTTTCTCACAATATGGCATTCGAATAAGTTTTTCATAGTTTGATAGTGGGTTATGTTCGTCACATTGCGACATTGGAAAATGTTTGTCACGTCGGCACATTGGGTTGTGTACATAAAATTGCGACAATAGGTTCTGTTTTTCCCATTGTGACGTTTGGAAATGTCTATCACATTGCATTTTTCAAATTACAATGTGAATTTATGTTTGTCTGAGTGCGATGTTCATAATTGTTCGTCACATTGTGATGTGCATACATGTTCGTCACAATGTGACGTCCATATATGTTTGTTACATTGCAGAGTTACTATGTTTGGTAGATTGCATTGTTACTATGTTCGACACATTACGATGTTTGGAAATGCTTGTCACATCGGGGCGTCTATATATGTTCAACACATTGTGATGTTACTACACATGGTAGATGACAACATTACTATGTTCGACACATTACGATGTTTGGAAATGTTTGTCACATTGCGACGTCCATATATGTTTGTCACATTGCGTCATTACGATGTTTGGTACATTGTGAGTTTATTATGTTCGACACATTGTGATGTTTGGAAGTGTTTGTGACATTACGACGTCAGGATACGTGCATCACATTGCAACGTGAGGAAATGTTTGTCATATTGAAATGAGAGGGTGATGTGGGACACATTGCGACATGTATTTATGTTTGGCACACTGTATTATAGTAATGTATTTAGTAATATATTATTACATTGTAGTGTACATCACATTGCGACAATGGGTTGTGTCCGTCCCATTGCAACGTTTGAAAATGTTTGTCACAATGTGATGTCAGGATATGTGTGTCACATTAGAATGCAAGAATATATTTGTCACATTGCATCGTTCGTATATGTTTGTCAAATTATAATGACAAGGCTATTTTCATCACGTTGCGACGTTAGAATGTTTGGTAGATTGCAACGTTACTATGTTCGAAACATTGTGATGTTTGAAAATGTTTGACAGAATGTGACCTCGGGACATGTGCATCACATTGAGATGACAAGGCTATGTGCAACACWTTGYGATGTCTGGAAATTTCTKTCACAATRCAAYGTCCAAATATGTGCATCAMATTTGAACGTGAGGATATGTTCATCACATTGCGRCGAAAGGGCTATGTACATCACATTGTGACGTACATTTGTGTTYRTTGCATTGTGACACCAATGATATGTTCGTCACATTATGAYGCCAAGGATATATTTTTCACATTGTGACGTGACTATGTTTGGAAGATTGCAACGTTAATGTGTTCGACACATTGYGAAGTTTGGAMATGTTTGACACATTGCAACGTCAAGATATGTGTGTCAYAATGCAACGTGAGGAAATGTTCATCACATTGCGACCACAAKGTCAYGTGCTTGCRATGTCTGTTGATGTTGATTACATTGCAACGTTAGTATCCACATTATGATGACATGGCTATGTTAATCAGATTGTGACATCATTTTATGTTCATCACATTGTGACGTTACTATGTTGAACAAATTGTAACATGACTACGTTCGACAGAGTTCAACTTTATTGTGTTTGTCACTGTGCGACATTACTATGTTCAACGCATTGCAACATTTCTATGTTCATCACATTGTAACATCTGATTTTGTTATTCAGATTGCAACATCAAGGCATGTTCGTTGCATGACAAGGTTAGTTTGTGTTCAACACATTAAGAAAATAATGTTTTGGCAAAGTTTTTAAAAAAATATCTAACTAAGTGTTTCCTTGATGCAATATATTACATAGAAGGAAACTTAGAATCATACTTATTCTCAGTACATTAATAACATATGATCTTGAATATAAAATCTATATCTTTCAAATAAGCATATATAAAATTAGAGTATGCATTTATGCATTCCACTTATTGGTGTTCCAAATTGTGGTTGTTAAGAAAACACCAAGGAATGGATTAAAATCAATTATGATTTATAATAGTAAAATATTTAACTAAATAAATTTATGACTAACTATGATCAATTTCGTGGTAATGTTTTTGTGGATAGATTCATTCTACTAATCTAGGAAGTGTTTTTTATCTTCAACCTTTTAAATTTTACAAAAATGACAAATTCTAAAAAGTGGATAAATTCATTTTACTAATATTTATGAAATTTTTCATAAAGATTCCAATATAAAACTATTATAAAACTATTGAAATGATTCTATATTACATTATAATATTACATTATAATGAACATTATATATAAGTTTTTAGTAGTTTACATATCACACATTTTATAAGTGACATGTTAAATTTAATTAATGCCATCACACATTTTATAAGTGACATGTTAAATTTTATTTTTTAATATTTTAATTTTATAGAAATTAAAATAAATTTTAAAAATTATTAATAATATAAAATAAATAAAAAATGTTATCAATTTGTTTATAATGGGACATGTTAAATTTGATTTTTTAATATTTTATTTTTATAAAAAATTAAATTAAATAGAATTAAATTTTAATCAATCGGATTTTTTTAAGACACGTGAACACATTTATAACGTGTGCTTGTCTAGGTGGAGTACCAACAGAAAGTCCAATTAAATGTGTTTGATGTCTGCGTGGGTAGATTCTCGTAAGGTAGGTTCTGAAGTGTACGTCTCGATAATGGTGAGGCGTTGTCCAACGATAAAATAAATAATTATAATATTTTTATACTGGAAGCTTTTTTTATGTTATTGATTATAATGATAAAAGTAATACATTATAAAAATGTTAATAAAAATGAATATAAAAAAAAAAAAAATCTATTTTTTCAAAAACGGAAACAATTAAATTATTTTAAATTGCAAACCTTTTTTTAACATTTATAAAACAAAAGTTTTCTTTTAACATTTATAAAACAATTGAATTCTTTTAAAGTTCAAAGCTCTTTCTGGATAATCGAAAGTTAGAAAAAAATCAACAGAAATTTGTAAGAGACATGAACAGATATCTAATGTGTGTGTCTTGGCAAGTAGATTCTTGTAAAGATATTAATTAATGTGTGTTAAAAACAATCTGTCTCATAGGCTATTTTTAGCCTCGTGGACGTTAAAAATACTTTCTTTCTTTCTTGAAAGGCCGATTGTTCCACACATTTCACCTCCATACAAATCAAAATGAAATGCTTTCTTGAATAAGAGATCGGCAACATATGCCTGAGGAGTGAGCTAATGCGTAACGACTCTTGAGTTAATTGAAAATCATGCCAAATGTGAAATCCAGTTGGTGGCTTCATATTCATAAATATATGGCCAAAATGAAACACCTACAACAATATGACACTTGTTGCCCACAGAATTAATCCCTACTAAATACCAGAATGTGAAAATGAGGTATTTACACATAAATCTTTGTTAATTAGGTAAATGTGGCAATTATTTATTAGGGCAGTAAATTATTAATCATATTAAGTAAATGTGAAAAAGTAAACAAGGTAATGGAAACATTTATAAATGCAAGGAAGTTATGAATATTTAATCTCATTCATTGATTAGAGACGACGATGAAGAATATGACAGCATCTTCCATTATTGACAATAAGATTAAAATTTATGATTAAAAGATTGATTAGTCCATCAATTCCAATAGGGGGACGCCTATCGGGGAAATAAATAGATTATTAAAATATGATGATGAAATATATATATATATATATATATATATATATATATATATATATATATATATATATATATAAAATTAATTAAAAATACCTAATCTAAATTAAAAATAAATAAATAAAAGAATAATAAATTGAAAAGAATAGAAATAAAATTAATAGCATAAAACATAAATATTTAAGGTTAATATTTAAGAAAAAAATAAAGTAAAGAATGTTTTTTTTTAAATAAATATATATTTTTGTAAGCTATCTCGAAACTTTCATATTAATCAAAAGAAGACATTACAAAGTTTATGCTCCTTGTCTATTACTAGGGAAACTAGACCAACATCAAAAAAACATTTTTTTGTCTAAACTATTTAAATAGAAAAAAGAACTAGAGGTCCAAAACAAGAAAACTCCTAAACTATCAACAGAATTCCTTGTACTATGACTACCAAACTAGGATGAGGCCAACGTCTTGTTGCCATCACAAGAGACGAACCAAAACATAACATAAATGGAATTATACAGAAGGCACATTGCCATCCGAGTCGGTAAGTTATGCTCAAGAGAGAGCCAAGCATTCCTCATGGAGGGCATCATCTATCAAAGTCTCCCATCTTTGTTCCAATTGTTGTTGATTTCCTATAGTGCCCGCATTTGCTAGTCTATCAACTACTTTGTTCGTTGATCTTTGAGCATTAGTGGGGACAATGACTTCGATCTGAGGGAGAAAGAAGTGGATCCACTCCAAAGTGTTTTCCATTCACCAACTTTGGGAGATTTTGCTAATAGATGATTTTTGTTGTAGTCTCTTGAGCATCCCTATGAAAACATGAGAATCCCCCTCAATAATAAGCTTCTGAAATCCTTCTCTGATGGCAATGTGAAGGCCTTGCTCAAGAGATAATAGCTCCATAAAATTGTTTGTGTGGATTCCTACCCCCTCCACATAGATCCATAGAAAATTCCCTTTGTCATTTATGAAGCCTCCACCAAGCCCCATAGGACCTGGGTTTCCTTTTGAAGCCCCATCAAAATGTATCTTAATAAAACCACCCAAGGGAGGATCCCATTTGTCTGAAGAAGAAGGGTGAAGGTACAAATTCCTTGACTAGCGAAGAGTGTTGTCATGATGTATCTCGAGAGATTTAATCATTTATGAATCTCTGGAAGTGAATTGCTAGTCCTAGTCTAACCAATGTGAGGAAAGGACAACTTCTCTTATTCTTTTCTTTACTCTCTTCCATAATTTCCCTTCATCCATGTATTCATTTTAAAAAATGTGTCGATTTATTTCCTTTCATATTACCAAGAGTAAGAATCCAAGGGAAAATTTGTTAGGCCCAATTTACTATGGGATTTGGTGAGTTCGTAGGTCTCCATTGAAGAATTGTTTCTTTCAAGTTGGTTTTACTCTTGTCAAATGTACTGAAGATAATGGATCCTTTATCCCATAGGGTATCTGACACTGAGTATGAATTGAGAAGATGTTCTATGGATTCCCTTTCTTGGAATCATAAAGTGTAGAGGACTAGCCCTTGAAAGCCAGGCTTGAGAAGGTTGTCTTAGGTCAGGATTTTTCCTTTAACTAGTAGCCAAAGAAAGAAGGAGACTTTGGGATAGATTATTTTTTTCCATATTTTGACCCACAATTATTTTTGTGGTGGTTTTGTATGGCGTGTTATTAGTTGGTGTTGAAAAGTCAACAATAAATGTGTGTCTAATTTATTTTTCCCTTAAATAAATTGGACAATAAATATTAATCTATTATCTCATAATTACTTGAAAATAGTTAACTGAAATGGAAAATCAGTTAGCTATAGGAAATTCGAGTTCAAAGGTTGTTTGGTGGGACATGGAAGTCGAATTAGTTGTAACTAAGTGACTTGAAGTTGTAACAAAGTTATTAGTGTAGTTATGTGAGTTGTGAAGTAGTTTAACTCAGTTAAGTGAGTTAAGATCAGTTGTACTAGTTGTAACTGAACTTAC
>ML870301.1:0-11812 GCA_009831015.1 Picea engelmannii | reverse complement strand
TCATATATTTGTAGCATAGATCTAAACAATAACATAGTACCTTACTATTGGGGTTTTATTTTATCTAGTCTAGAGCATTTGAAAAGTTAAATACAACCAGAGAGATAGTTGCTCTATGAACATTAATTTGTAGATATAGAAGATAGAGGCATGTAAATCCTTTATTCACATAGAAAAAAATAAACCGCAAATAGGTTTTACCTACCCAATCAAGGAATTTATATACAAGGTTTTATTCATATCTTTTAATTCTGATTAATGCTAGTTGCCGAGAATTTCCATTGATGACAAATTCAATTGTAAATAATTAAAGACATTTTCTCTCAAATAGTTAGAATAGTTTTGATTAAAGTTATAGTCTTAAATAACCGTAAACATTTATTTTCAAGTGGTTAGATTAGTGTTAAGACTACGAACCCTGGGAAGCAAAGAAAGGTCATGCATTTCATTTATTATTTTAATGATCATTTTAACTACATACTTTTAGTATTGACATTGGGTTGTGCACTTTATTCATTATTTCTCCCTCCAACTAGCCATATATCTAGATGGCTATAATAGCAATCTTAACTAACATAATACCATTTCATAATGAATAATGCCTCAAGGCTTTGAACATTACACAAATATCCAGGCATTTAATAACATTACAATCTGGCAATTAATTATAAGCCAATAACCAGGCCTTAATAATTTAGCAATAATGAGACATTTACTACCATTTACTGCCAGGTAAAGGTAAGGACTCTGGCTAGGGTAACTTAGTCATAAAGGCTGGATTAATTAGCTTGCTGCTAGTAATTTTACTGCTATAAGCGATGTAGGGAGAAACTAAGCCTTGCACATTAAGGGGATTTATGCCGAAATTAAAAATACAAAAAAGACTCCAGAATTAAGGCGGTGCACTACACTGGTGCAGTGCACTGCAGACAAATGGCAGGTTGGGCGGTCATTGGCTAGGCTGGAACTGTAATTGTGCTCAAGTTTATTATTTTTTCTTGCATGCAGACACAGCATCCCAGGGATTCATCTATGCATAGCGCTTGGTAAATAATGCAACCATCACTCCCAAACGCAGAGAAAACTCGACACAGACGCAGAGATAGATTGGGGGAAATGAGTGAGATTTAAATGATGTGTGGGATTATGTACAAGTTTTTAAATTAATTTAAACGGCTTAAAATTGATAGCATCACCTTAATGATATAGATTTACCACTGAGATTATGAAGGACTAGACAATACATCTTTCACAAGAACAACCAATAGGTAGCGTCTCCGAAATAGAAAAAAAAGATTCTTTTATTTTCATTGAAAATAAGTATCTATTCATACTCGCATTAAATAACGCACTGGACTGATGAAACACATTTTCTGTGGCAGCAATTCGCTGTATCTCATCGGCCAGACGAGGAAAGGATAGTCTTGAATAGTGATAATGTTATGTGTGCATGGAAGTTTAGAACATAACCACAAATTTGATAACCACGAATTTGATAACCACAACACGCAAAACCTATCGTTAGCCATCCACGACATGCAAGAAGGAAAAATGAATTCACCCAGGGACCCAAATACAGTAACCATAAACCCAAAACAAATTTACCAGAAACCCTGAAACTGTACCAAATATAAAAAAAAATGAAATGTCCAGATACAGTTTACAGGAACAGATTCAAATGAAATTCCAGAACTGATTGCCAACACTAGGACACCATTCAATTCACTGAGATAAAAGATCTTCAGAAAATACCCTTTTTTTTTTCTTGCAGAGTTTAAAGGACGAGGAAACAATCTGAAATAACATTTTACAACAATACAATCATAATCGCAGTAATAAATAACTATGCATTCTACTCTACTAAATACATGAGCATACCGTTGCCTTATTGCCTGCCTTGATGACACCCGCACTCCATGTCGCTCTCACTCATCGACCGTAGAGACTACACCGGTACCTCCCAGCCAATCGCTAGGGGTACTCTGCTTCCCCCTTAGCCCCCCGAGCCGCAAAGGGGCCACACACAGTCCAGATGGTATACCTAGCTTCCCAGCTCACCTCCAAGGCTGATCTACCACTCTAATCCCAGCTGAGAAAATCCCAACTCCTCACAAGCAATCAGTCCAGTCCAAATTCGGCAGCATAACGATACCTAATAGCCCATCTCCTTTTCCCCTCATCCCCCTTTCTTTTATAGAGTTTTGAGACCCCTCTTGCCCTAATCACATTTAATTTAAGTTTTAATGAAAATCCTCTAAAAATTCTCTGTCTTACAAGTGTCACTCATCCCCCACGTTCTCCAAAATTATTTTCTTTAAATTTATTAAAAGGCTCATTTCCCTATTTTTATTATTCCCTTTCTTTTCTTTTTTTTTAAAACCAAAAAGGTAAATGCACTAATTAATCTTTTCATTTTATTTTTAAATTCATAACTTTTTATACTCCCGCACGTTAAATAATTTTATTACTTATTAATTGTCTATGTTTCCTTTATTACTTTGTTTCCCTATTTTTATTAATCCCTTCTTCTTCTTTTTTTAAAACCAAAAAGGTAAATGCGCTAATTAATCTTTTCATTTATTATTTATTTAATATCTTTTGTTCTTCCACAAGTTAGGAATTAATTTCTTCTTTGTAAAATTTTAAAACCATTAGTTTTAATTTAAATCTTACCCTCGTCATCACCCCAAGAATTTTATGAAGACCCAACTATTACTTAGGTGGGTTCTTGATTAAATTGTTATTTTTATTCCAGGGTTTGTTCTTAAGGTTAGACTAAAATTTTACCCTAAAAGTTTTAGACTCAGTACTTAGATTCTGAACTGGGCGACACTGGGTTAGGGGAGTTGTTTAAGGATTTCTGATGCAGGAGCATCGCTCACTCATCAAGCGAGCCAGCGCATGGAGAAGAAAGGACAACTAGACAACGCCAGCACACATTTTGAAATACTTGGAAGTTGTTGTGCCGCTCTTTAATGAAGTCATTCATAAAGAAGTGCACTTGTATTGTAAAAGGGACCTTGAGCCTTTAAGCTCTCGTCCTTAGGTAGTTGAGGCATTTAATAGATTTAATGTTGGTAGATAGGAAATTTATTGTAGATTTGATAGTTTTAGAATTTGAGAGGGAAAAGGGATATAGACACCCTCCTTTGTACATTGTAACATATGAGAAACAGGAGCAAGAAGAGAGCAGAGCAGAGAAATTGTGAACAGAACCACCATGTACAGATATTGAATTAATAGAAAAGCTTTGATTCAATTCCATGGTTGTGTTATTCTCTGTGTATTGTTGATGTTACGCTCATGAGTATTTGCTTCCTGTTATGCACTTGCTCTTATATGATGTGTATGTGATTTCATGGTTGATTTGAAGTTTGAGAGGATGAGTGAATAAGTTTCAATTGTTTCTCTAAGTGAGCCAAAGAATTCCTGCAAGGAGTGCAGTTGAATTTGTCCGCAAGGAGTGCATGACTGCAGGGTTTACTTAGAGATAGATTTTGTTCTTATCTCAGAAGTACAGGATTGGCACCGGAGCCGTGCAAGGCATGCGCAGGCTAGAAGTAGACTAAGAATTACGATTTTGAGCTAATGGAGTGGAAGTTTTCTGCTGCAAGAGTGTGCAGAATCGAAGAATTCCAACACCTAGTCGTGATTGAAGAATTGCCGCAAGAGGTGTGTCCAAGAGTTCCTTCCTGAGGGATTTGAAGTCTTGAGGAAGCTCAGGAAGAAGCAAGAATTCGAATTCATCGAAGGGTATATGCAGGAAAGAGGCTATTAAAATCTTGCAAGAAGCATCATAGGTCGGCGAGCGGACGACGAGTCTCATGAATAGACACTTCTTGTTCAAGATTTCGTAAGGAGGAAAGAGGACGTGAAGTCTACAGTTCAGGCGGAAGAAGTTGGAAGTCCAGGAGAGCAAGGGTGTCGATCGAAATCCCGAGGAGCGTGACTCTACTCGTGGATCAGGTATATCGACGTTTCGCGTGGAAGTGATTAGAAGTTGCCCGTGAAGATCGCGAGATCGTGAGGCACGAAGATTCCGAGGAATTTCGTAGATCGTGGGGACCACAGGAGTGGTGACGTGGCAAGTGATCTCGGGACATCGGGTCTCGGGGGTGGAAGGACCAAGAGATTGGTCTCACGAACGGCGAGGATCCAAGGAAGCGATATTGAGAGTTGTCGACATCTCGGCATATCAGATCTCGGGAGTTGAACTCCGAGTGGTTAACGCCCCGAACGGTGAAGGGCGATAAAGTGACGTTCGGATAGCGGAGGAAGTAGGTCAGCATTGACTGATGCATCTCGGGTCTCGGGGATCCGAGGGGATAACGTATAACGATTGAAATTCACGAGGAGCGAATTTTTGATCCTCTGATAAGTCAAGGAAGGAGGATAGTGGAGTGAACTGTGGGTGTAGGTCTTTCGATTGGGAGATAAAAGAACTGCTGAGTTCTTTGGGCCAAAGTTAGAGAAGGTCCTGGTGAGAGCGATCGTGCTCCAAGGAGTGCGGTTGCGTCATAGTGGTATCAGAGCGGGAATATCTTTACTTTCTGTAGCAGAGAAGAGGATTACACCATGCCACCCAGAAGGGAAAGGCATTCACCTGGTCCAGAAGATAGGGATGCGCGAAGAAGAGGTAGGCCAGCAGGAAATCCAGAAATGGAGTGCCAAATGAGAGATCTCCGAGCAAGACTCGAGGAGATGGAAACAACACAACGACGCGGAGCTGGTGCTGGGGATCTTAGTGATTCTGAGGTTGAAGAGGAAGTTGGACATGAAGAAGAGGTCACCGCAGAAGACACATCAACCTCGTGATTGATCAAAGCTATCACCAGGATGGGTGTAAAGGCGAAAATGGACATTCCAGTCTACGAGGGAAGACTGGATGTAGAAGAGTTGCTGGATTGGATCCGAGCTCTTGACACCTACTTTGATTACAAGGAGATCGAAGAGGACAAGAAAGTCAGACATGCTGTCACCCGGTTGAAGGGACATGCAGCATTGTGGTGGGACGAGCTACAAGCAGATAGACGTTCCAAGGGAAAACAAAAAATCAAGAGCTGGGACAGGATGATCGCGAAGATGAAAGCAAAATTCATCCATAGAGATTACCAGATCACACTGTTCAGGTGAATGCAGAACCTGAGACAGAAGTTGATGACGGTGAAGGAGTACATCGAAGAATTTTACAGGCTCAATATCAGAGCAGGTCATCGAGAGAGCGATGATGAAAAGGTGGCGAGATACCTGAATGGTCTGAGATATGATATTCAGGATGAGTTAAGCATGGTTACCATACGAACAGTTGAAGATGCTTACCAGATGGCTCTAAAATCCGAGGAGAAGCTAAGCCATAAGCAAGGACAACGAGGGCGAGGCAGAAGTCATCCCAAAGGCAAAGCAGCTGCCCAGGAGAAATACCAGAAGCCCAAGGAGGAATGGCAGAAACCTCAGGGTAAGGTTGAGAGAGGTGGAACCTCACAGCAGAGGCAGCCACAACCTAAACAAAGAAGACCACAGACTGATCAGTGAGGAGGTTATGCTGATGCGAACACTCTTCCTTGTACTAGAGGTCGAGGTAGAGGAAGAGGAGGAGTGATCACATGTTTTACATGTGGGAAGAATGGGCACAAATCATTTGAGTGTCCAGAGAAAAAGAAAGCCAGAGGAGAAGCTCACATCACTGAAGTGCAGAGACGTGATGTTGAGGATGAAGACACCAGAAGTGGGAGATCACTGACGGTACACAAAGTTCTCTTAACACTCGAGAAGGAGGTGGAGGATACAACTCAGAGGACCAGACTGTTCTGGACCACGTGCAAGACCAAGGGCTGGAAATGCAAGGTTATTGTGGATAGTGGAAGCACCGATAATCTCGTTTCGACCGAGATGGTGGAAAAGCTGGAGCTGGAAACAACTGATCACCCGAGCCCATACAAAGTATCATGGCTGTAGAAGGGACATCAGGTGAGTGTCACTAAACAATGTTTAGTTGATTTCAAAATGGGTGAATATAAAGATAAGGTCCTATGTGATGTCATTCCCATGGATGTCTGTCACGTATTGCTGGGTAGACCATGGCAATATGACAGAAATGTTGTTCATGATGGGAGGATGGACACATATACCTTGGAGAAGGATGGGAGGACACACAGATTACTTCCGATAAAGGATAAGGAGGTGAAGCCGGAAGTGAGAAACACAATACTTCTCATGAGTGGGAAGGAGCTTCTCACAGAGATAGAGAAGAAAGAAGATCCACAATTCTTTGTGGTCCAGAAACCGAGAATTGTCCTGACTAGCACAAGAGTGGATGACTTTCCAGAAGAGATTCAGGAACTGCTGCGAGAGTTCGCTGACATCATCGTGGACGAACTACCTCGTTCGTTGCCACTGATGAGGAGTGTGAGTCACCACATAGACCTCATACCAGGAGCGAGTTTTCCGAACAAAGCCGCGTACAGATTGACGCCGCAGGAAAATGAGGAGGTCAAAAGGTAGGTACAGGATCTACTGGACAAAGGACTGGTCAGGGAAAGTTTGAGTCCGTGTGCCGTTCCAACGGTGCTAAGTCTAAAGAAGGATGGAGGCTGGAGAATGTGTAAAGACTCCAGAGTGATCAACAATATTACTATCAGGTACAGATTTCCACTGCCGAGAATGGATGATTTGATGGATTGCTTGAGTGGGGCAAATTATTTTTCAAAGATTGATTTGAAGAGAGGATATCATCAGATTCACATGAGAGAAGGTGATGAATGGAAGACAGCATTCAAGACAAACGAAGGTTTGTATGAATGGCTGGTCATGCCGTTTGGTTTGACAAACACGCCAAGCACATTCATGAGGCTGATGAATGAAGTCTTGAGGTAATTCATCGGGAAATTTGTAGTTGTATATCTAGACGACATACTGGTTTTCAGTAAGACCAAGGATGAACATTTAAAGCATTTGGCCATTGTGATGAGAAGACTGCATCGGGAGAAGCTGTTGATCAACATGAAGAAGTGTTCATTCATGCAGACATAGCTCATTTATTTGGGTTTTGTAATTTCGGCAAAAGAGTTGAAGATGGATCCTGAGAAGGTAGAAGTGATCAAGAATTGGCCATCACTGAGAAATGTTTTCGAGGTGAGAAGTTTTCATGGTTTGGCTAGTTTCTATAGGAAATTCATTAGGAATTTTAGTGGAATTAGCACCGCAATGATGGACACTGTGAAGAAACGACATAAAGTTTTTCATTGGACAACAGAGGCTGAGAAGAACTTCAATCTGTTGAAGCGAAAGATCATAGAGCAACCAATTCTGGTGTTTCCTGATTTTCAGAAGACATTTCAGGTGAAATGTGATGCCAGTGGATATGCCGTTGGAGGGGTCTTGAGTCAGGATGACAGGCCAGTTGCATATTTCAGCGAGAAGCTGGATGAAGCAAAGCTAAAATACTCCACATATGATAAAGAATTCTATGCCATCATACATGCATTAAAGAAGTGGAGGCATTACTTGATACCCAAGGAATTTGTATTGTACAGAGATAATCATGCATTGCAGTTTGTGAGTCAACAGGAGAAGTTGAACCAGAAACATGCAAAATGGGTAGAGTACATGAAAAATTTCACGTTTGTGATTAAACACATTTCAGGAACTGCTAACAAAGTGGTTGATGCTTTGAGTAGGAAATGTTTACTGTTGCAGGAGTTCAAAGTCAAGACCTTGGGTTTTGAAAATCTGAAGGACATGTACGCAGGAGATGCAGACTTCAGAGAAGCATACGAAGCAACTGAGAATCCAGTTCTCAGAGATCGGATCCCATGGATAGATTATATGATCCAGGATGGGTTGCTATTTCGAGGCAATCAACTATGTATTCCAATTTTCTCCATGAGGGAGAATTTGGTGAAGGAAAAGCACAGCGGGGGATTAGCAGGACATTTTGGCCATGAAAAAACATTCACGAAGATAAGCGAATCATATTTTTGGTCGGGCATGTGAGTATATGTTAAATGATTTGTTGACAGATGCAGAATTTGTCAACATTCGAAGGGCTGAAAGCAGTATGCTGGGTTATATCAGCCATTGCCCATACCCGAAAGGCCATGGGAGGCGATCAACATGGATTTTGTATTGGGTTTTCCGAGGATGCAGAGAGGAGTTGATTCCATCTTTGTGGTGGTGGACAGGTTTTTGAAGATGGCACATTTTATTCCATGTCAGAAGACCAGCGATGCGACCCACATCGCAAACTTGTTTTTCAAAGAAATCGTCAAATTGCATGGATTGCTGAGAAGCATAGTCTTAGACAGGGATACAAAGTTCATAGGTCATTTTTGGAGGACGCTATGGAAGAAGCTTGGAACTAACCTGGAATTTAGTTCAGCCTACCATCCGCAAACAGATGGACAGACCGAGGTGGTCAACAAAAGTTTTGGAGACTTGCTGAGAAGCTTGTTGACAGAGCACCATAGTAGCTGGGACAACATATTGCCACAGGCAGAGTTTTCATACAACAATTTGGTGAATTAGAGTACAGGCAAGAGTCCATTTCAGATTGTGTATGGAACACAACCGAGGGGAGTTTTTGAACTCAGGGAGTCAGAACAGGGTGCGACTAGCAGTGCGAGCGCAGAAGAATTCGCTGAGGCGATGCAGGAACTTCACATGAAGGTGAAGCAGCGACTACAGAAGTCAAATCAGGAGTATAAGCGCATAATAGATCAGCATCGGAGACAACTTCAGTTCGAAGTTGGCGATTTTGTTTTGGCACATCTGAGGAAGGAAAGGTTCCCAAGAGGAACATATAACAAGCTCAAGATGAAGAAAATTGGACCGTGCAGAGTCCTGAAGAGATTTGGAGAAAATGCTTACAAGCTTGAGTTGCCAGAGGGCATCGGGATATCTTCGATTTTTAATATTTTGGATTTATACCCATACAGGGCTGGAGAAGCGGAGGCTGGAACTGAGGAACCAATGATACAGTGGCAGAAACAATTGCCAGTTGCAGAGAAGCCGTAGATGGAGTGCATACTGGACAAGCGAGTGGGTAGAAAGACCAGGCAGAAGCAGTATTTTGAGTATTTGGTTAAGTGGAAGAACCACCCAGTAGAAGATGCTAGCTGGGAGATTGAGGCAGTGATACAGAAGCATGGACAAACTATGCAGGAGCTCATGGACAGGAGCCCATGAATATTTTCAAGTCGAGGAGTATGATGCAGGAGCATCGCTCACTCATCAAGCGAGCCAGCGCATGGAGCATAAAGGACAGCTGGATAGCGCCAGCACACATTTTGAAATACTTGGAAGTTGTTGCGCTGCTCTTTAATGAAGTCATTCATAAAGAATCACACTTGTATTGTAAAAGGGACCTTGAGCCTTTAAGCTCTCGTCCTTAGGTAGTTGAGGCATTTAATAGATTTAATGTTGGTAGATAGGAAATTTATTGTAGATTTGATAGTTTTAGAATTCGAGAGGGAAATGGGATATAGACACCCTCCTTTGTACATTGTAATATATGAGAAACAGGAGCAAGAAGAGAGCAGAGTAGAGAAATTGTGAGCAGAACCACCATGTACAGATATTGAATTAATAGAAAAGCTTTGATTCAATTCCATGGTTGTGTTATTCTCTGTGTATTGTTGATGTTACGCTCATGAGTATTTGCTTCCTGTTATGCACTTGCTTTTATATGCTGTGTATGTGATTTCATGGTTGATTTGAAGTCTGAGAGGATGAGTGAATAAGTTTCAATTGTTTCTCTAAGTGAGCCAGAGAATTCCCTCAAGGAGTGCAGTTGAATTTGTCCGCAAGGAGTGCGTGACTGCAGGGTTTACTTAGAGATAGATTTTTTTCTTATCTCAGAAGTGCAGGATTGGCACTGGAGCTGTGCAAGGCATGCACAGGCTAGAAGTAGACTAAGAGTTGCGATTTTGAGCTAAGGGAGTGAAAGGTTTCTGCTGCAGGAGTGCGCAGAATCGAAGAATTCCAACACCTAGTCGTGATTGAAGATTTTCCGCAAGAGGTGTGTCCAAGAGTTCCTTCCTGAGGGATTTGAAGTCTTGAGGAAGCTTAGGAAGAATCTTCGCGCCTCGCGATCTCGGGACATCAGGTCTCGGGAGTAGAAGGACCAAGAGATTGGTCTCGCGAACGGCGAGGATCCAAGGAAGCGAGATCGAGAGTTGCCGACATCTCGGCATATCGGATCTCAGGAGTTGAACTCCGAGTGGTTAATGTCCCGAATGAAGAAGGGTGATAAAGTGATGTCCTGATAGCAGAGGAAGTAGGTCAGTGTTGACTGATGCATCTCGGGTCTTGGGGATCCGAGGGGATAACGTATAACGGTTGAAATTCGTGAGGAGTGAATTTTTGATCCTCTGATTAGTCAAGGAAGGAGGACAGTGGAGTGAACTGTGGGTGTAGGTCTTCTGATTGGGAGATAAAAGAACCGCTGAGTTCTTTGGGCCAAAGTTAGAGAAGGTCCTGGTGAGAGCGATCGTGCTCCGAGGAGTGCGGTTGCATCAATTTCTTAAGGCGTTATTGTCATAGGGCTATTTAGGTTTGTTTCCTTCATCCACATCAATGCGACGCGCCCTTCAGGATGCACCACGTGCTCCAAGGGTGCCACTCACCTTGTTCGTTTCCTTTGCGCGACGTGCCCTTCAAGATGCACCACGTGCTCCAAGGGTGCCACTCGCTTCTTGTGTTTCTTTTGTGCGACGTGCCCTTCAGGATGCACCACATGCTCCAAGGGTGCCACTCACTTCTTGTTTTTCTTTTGTGCGACGTGCCCTTCAGAATGCACCGCGTGCTCCAAGGGCGCCACTCGCCAACTGGACTGATTGGTAGACATCTATAACCCCTGGAGTCAACACTCTGCCAGGTGAACTTGTGGGAGACTAAGGGCTCTAAGGAATAAGGCCCCCACCTTATTGCGCGCCCTTTAGAATCATCGTGAGTGACTATCGCAGTCTTCCCTCATGGCATCGTGGATCCTCTTGAACTAGGTAATCGTTAACCTACCATTCAAGCCATGGCAGGAGTGTTAGTAGGTGGTGGCAGGGCTGCTATCCACCCCTCTCCCTCAACCTCTCCGGAAATCGTGTGTGGCCCCTTTACTCCATATGTGAGTCTGGTCGACAAGCTATCGTCAGCCTGCATCATCGACAATCGTGTCAGAACATGTCAACATCAAATCATCAAATCAATGAAATATCACAGTAAATAAATCAACCCAAATAACACACTCCCTGACTCAATCCGGAGTCCAAGGGGTGCCACCGATGCCTCTGCATCCTCAAGGTCCAAAACCCCGCACACTCAATAAAACTGAGTCAATAGCACCTGTCTACATAAAATAGTAAAACATCATGTCATCTATCATAACACATCATAATCAAGTATAAATGTTTTAACATCAAAAAAGTCCAGATCACTTGCGAGCAAGTTTCCTCAAATAATAAGTTTTCTCAGTGCACCAGAGCGGGATGTTACAAAACCTTTGAAAAAGAGACATGAGATAATTCCAAATTGATAACAATCTTGAGATTGGTAGAATTCTTTATAATAATATCCCTTGACCTCTTGAACCTTTTGCCATCCTTGGGGGGAAATTATTGGATGCTGGCTCTCAGATCCTCGTTTTCTCTTTCCAATACCAAATTTCGAGCCATAATTTGATTTAGCTGAGCCTGTAGATAAGGGATATCCTGGTAATATCTCTGGATCCAATTAAAACAATCCTCACAATATACATGTTCCAGTTTCAGTAGTGGGTGAGTATGATATGAGTTTAATGGTTTATCCTATGCCATAACCCTTT
>ML870297.1:0-17011 GCA_009831015.1 Picea engelmannii | reverse complement strand
TATATATATATATCCACTTGAAAACTTAGCAACACACCATTGAAATGTTGTAACCAAGATCCATCTTAACTCAAGATCTATCATGCACCGAGAGGGAACAAATTCCTCAAGGTTGCAAACCTTTCCTCAAGTTATTTTAATCTTAAAAATAAATCACCTCGAGGGACTTAGTCCCTCTGATAAATCCAGAGTTAAGATGAATTTACATTGATTCTTTATATATACATATATATGTGTGTGTGTGTGTGTCACATGTCAACTCCATGCCATTTAAATGTTTTAACCATCAGTGTAGGTCCATATTAACAACATATCTATCATGCAAGGAGATGAATCAAATCCTTTGAGGTTGCAAACCTTTCTTCAAGTTCTTTTAATCTAAAAAAAAAATTCACCTTGAGGGACTTAATTCCTATGAACCCATGATGAATCTAGAGTTAAGATTAATTTACATTGGTTCTTTATATATATATATATATATATGTCACGTGGTAGCTCCATGTCTAGCATGAAAGGAATTACACATCTTCTTCATATTGAGCAACACACCATTCAAATGTTTTAACCATCAATGTATATCCATATTAACTCTAGATCTATCATGTGCCAAGAGGGATCAAATCCCTCGAGGTTGCAAACATTTCCTCTAGTTCTTTTAATCTAAAAAAAAATCACCTCTAGGGACTCGATCCCTCTCAACCCATAATAAATCCAAAGTTAAGATGTGTACTATATATATATATGCCATGTGTTAGTTCTATGTCTAGCATAGAAGGAATTACACATCTCACTCATATTGAGAAACACACCACTGAAATGTTTAAACATCTTAACTCTAGATCTATCATGTGCTAAGAGTGATCGAATCTCTCAAGGTTTCAAACATTCCTTTCATGCTAGATATGGAGGTGACACATGGTATATATATATATATATATATATATGCCATGTGTCACCTCCATATCTAGCATGAAAGGAATTACACATCTCCCTCATATTGAACAAAACACAATTGAAATGTTTTAACCACCAGTGTACATCCATCTTAAGTCTGTATCTATCATGCATGGAGAGTGATCAAATCCCTCAAGGTTTCAAACCTTCCCTAGAGGTTATTTTAATCTAATTCTTTTTTTCAACATGAGGGACTTGATCCCTCTTGACTAATGGAGAGTTAAGATGAATTTACACAAACCAATTACCATATGATTATTATGACAAACCAAACTTATTATTTGAGGGTATTTTTTTCACAAATAACCCAAATAATGATGAAACTTGATTTTTAAAAATTCTATATTAGCAAATTTGAGAATGATGAATTGTTAAATTAAATTCATGTGATGCCTAGATAAATATTCCATGTAATGATCTAATGAAATGACTGATAATAATTAATTATATTGGCATGAGCTACTTAGAATCATATTTTTCTCTGAAGACAACATTGGTTTGCATGACAATCTAACTAAAATACAATGTGGTTTTGCTACTATAGTACAAGATGGTTTTTGCGTTGTGAGATTTCTCACATAATTTTTGAATAAATATATTTCCGAGTTCTATTAAAAAAAAGAATAATTAAGTAAAAAAATAGTAATTATTTGATGATTATGTTTTGTATAATTGATGTAAATGATTAAAATCACTGACTAAATGATGTAGTAAATGTAGACACATGGATTATGTTTTTCGATTACATCCACACATGGGTAATGGGGCTATATCAAGAGAGGTGGAGCAACATCCATGCTTCTATCTACTAGTGTTCCTTATGTAGTCGTAGTTGAAAAGTGTAAGAAATTTTTATTCGGTGGTTGCACGTTGTCGTGAGAGTATATGGATTCAGTCACTCATGAGGATCAACTAAGGTGCACACAATAAGGTGAACGTATTATTCCCCAATATTCATTAGTCTCGGAATAAGGGCAACAATGTGAATTAACAATATCTCCATTGTTGAGTAAATTTCTCATTAATCAAAAGTAGTATAGTTGAAGGGAATGCAAGCATAGCACACTTGGAGTATGTTAAGTAAGTTATCAAGAGCATGACATACATAGCACCCTTAGTATCTTTATTAAAAATTGTTAATGAAAAATAATTTTTTAAATACAATGTACAAAGATAATAATTATAATGCATTTCATGAAACGGAAAATTATAATTATTTTTTAGTTTTAATTAGAAGATAGAAAAGAAATTAATAGACTACAAATAATATTTTTTTAGTCAAATAACACTTTTTGACTATTAATGTTCATTCATAATAAATTCAAATTGAAATAAAATAATAATAAAAAAAGCCTAGGCTATAAAGTTGTGCATAAAGTTATTTTAAATCAATTAATTAATAAAAAATCAATTCAAGAGAATTCATAAGTCATGGAGAAGAATTAGGAATGAGAATCCTAACTCAATTTGAATTGCTATAAAAAAAAAAAAGAGCACGTGAAAATAACCATATAACACAAAAAAAGGAATCTTGAAGAAAATCAAGAAAACATCTAAGAGTAATTTTAGGAGGAAAGTAAAAAAAATATTAATAAAAATAAAAACTAGTACATTTAAGAGTAATTTTAGTAAGAAAGTAAAAAAAAAATATTAATAAAAATAAAAACTAGGACCTGAAAATATCCATGTAACACAAAAAGAGGAATCTGGAAGAAAATTAAGGAAACATATAAGAGAAATTTGAGGAGTGAAGAAAAGTTGGGTGAGAAATTATTTATTTATGATTTTTAAATGATGATAAATATGTACTTGTGTATGTGGGTAAGGGAAATTATTTATTTATGATTTTTAAATAGTAATTATATTTATTTTTATTTATGAATGACACATGTAAAGATGAATATTAAAAATTAAGATCATTTGTAATTTGCATGGGGAAACACGTAGCATAAGTCTCAAATACTATAAAAAGAGGGTCTTGAGATGAACGAATGGACTTTTTTTTTAAGGATGAAGGAATGGACTTTCTTTTAGGCACTATATTGTTGAATGGTTGTTGTAATGAGAACATGACCATTGATCATTATTATTAAGAGTTTGGAATAAGTTTGGAATTTGAAGGTGGCACTATATTGTTGAATGGTTGTTGTAATGAGAACATGACCATTGATTATTATTAAGAGTTTGGAATAAGTTTGGAATTTGAAGGTGACCAAAAAGTGAGGATCTTCTTAAGCTTTTGTGAGATTCCATTTTCAAATATTTTTGTTGGGGAGAAAACAATCGACAAGCACTTTGGCGAAGTTGACTCAAGGAGGTTTCATGGTGAACATAATTATAGTTAATTTTATTTGGAATTATATGATTATAAATTCTATAGAGTAGTTATGTTGGATTAATTTAAGTTGTTGTAAGATTTAACACATGTTCGTAAATTTAATTGAATAATTGTGGTTGTAATGTTTATACAAATTTTATAAATGTGATTGTATATTTAATTTATAAATGTGATTGTATATTTAATGGTCTCGTGAAGTTATTTTCATTGTTAATTTTCTAAGTGTTTATATCATGAAATTTAAATTTCATATGATTGATGTAATTGCATAGGAGAGATGCTGCAACATTTACTTGTGAGTTGAGAGATGAACGTTCAAATCATTTTCATCATCTATAAAAGCAGACATTATTAATTCCAAACAATCCATGCCCAATTCATAGCGCGAAGATTCAATAACGGAATAAACTAAGAAAATAAAAATGGCAAAATCCTTGTTACTTTCAATTAGTCACAATTAATGAAAAACTTCCAAGCTATATATTAATATTATTATGTTGATTCTTATTTCCATCCAACTAAGATGTGTTCCATCCAACTATCCAACTAAGATATGTAGTAGTAGTTGGGTAGTTTAATAAGGGTAACAGTTTCAAAGTAGCTAGTTTCTAGCTTAATATTATGTTTTGTAATTTTAAGAGTGTTTTCTAAACATTCGATTTTGAAAAACCCTAAGGACACTAACACAAATTTTACCACCACAATTAAAAAATAATAATATGAAAAACAATATAATATCATTTGTAATTTTCCACACAATATTAAAAATAATATAATATCATTTGTGATTTCCCACATTTTATGTAATTAAAAAATAAAAAATAATATAATATCATTTGTAATCTCCTACACAATATAAAAAATAATATAATATGATTTGTGATCTTCCACACTTTGTCCAATTAAAAATAACATAAACTTTTACACAATATTTTAACTAAAAAGTAAATACCAAAGCACCAAAAACATTGAACAAATAAACAATGACATAATCAACATTGAACAAATAAACAATGACATAATCTTTTGACACAATATTTTAACTAAAAAATTAAAGCACTTGAAACATTAAACAAATGAGATAAATTAGCACCAATGGTGAAGCTAGAAATATTGGTGCAAATGACATAATATTATTTGCAATCTGGAACACATTGAGCAATTAGAATTACTCATTAAGTTTAAGTATTTAATTAAAACTATTCATTAAACATAAGTATTTAAAGATTGTATAAAATGATATAATATGATTTGCAATCTCCAACATATTAAGCAATTAGAATTATTCATTAAACTTAAGTATTTAATTAAGATTATTTATTAAGCTTAACTATTTAAATATCATATCCATTGTTTAGTTTTTCTAAATACTAGAGCACCAAAAACATTGAACAAATGACATAAATTAGCACCAATGGTGCTAGAAACATTGATGCAAATGAGATAATATCATTTGCAATCTCCAACACATTGAGCAATTAAAATTATTCATTAAGTTTAAGTATTTAATTAGGATTATTCATTAAACTTAACTATTTAAATATTGTATCAAATGACGTATTATCATTTGCAATCGCCAATACATTAAGCAATTAGAATTATTCATTAAGTTTAAGTATTTAATTAGGATTATTCATTAAACTTAACTATTTAAATATTGTATCAAATGACATAATATCATTTGTAATCTCCAATACATTAAGAAATTAGAATTATTCATTAAACTTAAATATTTAATTAGAATTATTCATTAAGTTTAAATATTTAATTAAAATTATTCATTAAGCTTAAATATTTAAATATTGTATCTATTGTTTAGTTTTTCTAACTATTCTAAATATCTTTTCATTTAAAAGAAATAAACCCAACCTTAAAATTATTCATCAAATTTAAGTATTTAAAAATTGTATCCATGGTTTGGTTTTTCTAATTATTTTAAACATCTTTTCAATTTAAAACAAATATATATAACTTACATATAATTAAAATGTATCAATAATAAAATATCTTAGTAGTAAAAAAAGATATAATGATGAAATATGGTATTGATGTATTAAAAGATATCAATGAAATATGTTATTGATGTACTAAAAGAAATCAATGATAGTGATATTGATACCATCCAAATTTGTTATATTAGTGAGTATGAATATACTTTACATACTTTAAATATAATGCCCAAATTTGTTATATTATTGAATTTGAATATACTTTAAATATAGTGTACTTAAAAAAATTCTACACACTTTAAATAATGATGACAATTAATAAGTTAGTATTTATAAATAACCAATAAGATACAATTAATAAGGTAGTAATTATAAACAATCTAATAAGATGGTACTTATAAAAACATATTAATTAATAAACATATAGAATAAAGAGAAATTTTGATTTAGAAAATAAATAAATTTGAAAGTGATCTTCTCATGTATTGATTTGAACATAGAAGTTGTTAGTTTCAGTATTATAAATTCTAAATATGCAATTGTTATGATTTCAAAGTTGTTTTAAATAAAACAACTCTACATTCTTAGTTGGAAAATCAATTTGAAAAACAATATGATAATTGATAACAAGTATATGAAGTGTTTATTATCCAACAAAATAGAATAATCAAAACTATAGGCTGAGAACTCTGTATTAACATCAATAATCTGACTAGATATCTTATCCATAAGTTTTTGAAAACATTTGTAACTGAAATTTGGCTTTTTGAAGCAGTTTGTACTTTAGAGTTTCTTTAAAAACAAATATTTCCGATAGTCAAATTGAGATGGTTTCAAAACATCACCATCTATAATCTTCTAGCTGCTTAGTTCTTCCCTGGGCCTTTTTCTTCTTCTTCTTCTTTTAGAATCCCATAGAAGGCTGCAAAAGACAGGAAAAGAAAGACATTGATTAGGAAAAAAATTTGGAACCAATAAATCTTGATTTCTTATGTATCAATATAGTCAATGTCAATGTAGATTTGGTATTAAATACATAACCTGCCAAATACTACATGTGAATATGTTAGTGAATAATGTCATAAACAACCTTCTAATTCAAATAAAAACTAATTAGCAACAATAAAGATAACTATATTATTATTATTTTGTAATTGAGTTAACATATGTCATTGACTTGAACGTAGAAGTTGTCATTTCAATATTATAAACTCTAAATATGCAATTGGTCTAGGACTTGTAAGTATCATGTGTTATTATTTGGTTTTAAACAAAATGACTTTTCATATTCATTTGTGTAACATTCCCACTATTACGACAACAAAGCGAGATACAATAAGTAAAAAAACAATTGTTTGCATTAGGAAATATACATCACAATTAATAACGACATCATTGGCACATCATCCGACATATTAATGAAACTATATTAACACATTAACAAACATGCACGACATAAGCTAGCACAACATTGCAATGAATAACAATATAGATATCGACACATTAACACAATAAACAACAACCCATAACCAATGCATTCTTTTAATAATGGCTCATCACAACACAAATCATAAATCGCTCAATTCGTATCATAAGAAAAATCATCAGATAACATCAAGTTAATGTGAGATAACATAACGCTACTTAAGGATCATAAAGATAATCATAAAATGACATAAGATACTAACTGCCCAACCTATCCTGCAAGGTTAGGACCTCCAGTACACATAAGCAACGCTCAAGCCCAAGTTCTAAATGCTTTTAACCATTTAAGGTCTCAGGGACGAAGAATTTTCTAAGGAACAACGAGGTGTCTAATTCCCATAGCCCAACATAAACCACAGTCCAAACTAGCTCATCAATCTCATCTAATCATCAATTATTCATCATAGTGCAAATAATATTCTACTCTACTTAATAAATCTGCAAGCAACATCGAGTGTAAATGAGTAAGAGGATTTTACATAAACAATAATAACCCCAAGAGCATAATTAAATCTTAGTCTCGTGTAACTCAACTATGCATCTTCATATTAAGGAAAATCTTCTAAGAATATATATTAGGAATCTAAAGGCTAAAATCATATATACGTTTGCAAGGAACGACAAGAAGATCAATCTTCTTAAGCGCTACATTAAATTTATACTCTACCCTTCATTATGCATCCAATTTATAAAACTAATAAACATCAATCACAATATCAATTAATAAGAAGTCTTTCGCTCACATAACCATTTAAAAAAGCTAAGGGGTTCAATCATAGCAAGCAACATTGAAGGGTTCCAAGACTACCTTACATTCCATTACTAGATACTATAAGAAGTCAACCCATAATTAAGAATGAGATACGATAAATTATATGCTATCTTGCATATCAATATATAAGGACAATAAAAAAAGATCAAGTTTTATTTTAACAATAAAAATAAGAACCCGATGTTAACTTAAAAACCCAATTAAAGGAACCAAGGGGAGGCCAACAATAATATAAGAATCCAATGTCAACTACCTACGTATCCATTTAAGAATTAGAAAAACAAGTCTCAATAAACCATAAACAAGAAATCACATGCTAACTTAAAAATCCATTTAAAAGTTAAGGAAGACCATCTTGATTGACCAAAGATAATTAATATTCAGAAGCCAAATCACAATTCCAAAGTAAGGAAAAAGAAGGACTTCCAGAATCTATCCCAACCCCTGATTCGGTGTGCAAAAAAATCCAAAATTTGTTCCAGACCTCAATCCGACCCTCCATCCGACACTTAATCTGGTCCTCCACCTGAGACTTAATATGGTATTCCAACTAGCACTTAATTTCTGATAATTTAAATTAATTTTAAGTGCAACAAAAATGATTTTTATTAAATTTAAAGCTTAGCAGAAAGGACAATAAAAGAACTTGTTGCGGAATGATTGCATACACATTGAATTTGTTTTCATACACAGAAGTGGAAACTTCAACTTAGAATTTGTTTTCATACACATTGAATTTGATTGCATACACAGTGAATCCATTTTAATACACAAAAGTGGAAACTTCAACTCAGAATTAAATGCATACACAAAAGATTTGTTTTAAAACACCGAAATGGAAACTCTCAAGCTTGGAATTGAAGACATACATAGTAAATTCGTTTTAGAACACCGAAATGGAAAGTTTGAGGCTTGGAATGAATGCGTACACATTAAATTCGTTCTAGAACACCAAAATGGAAACTCTCAATCTTGGAATTGAATGCATACACAACAATTCATTTTTAAACACTGAAATGGAAACTCTCAAGCTTGGAATGAATGCATACACAATAAATTCATATTAAAACACTGAAATGGGAACTCTCAAGCTTGGAATTGAACTCCTACACAATAAATTCGTTTTTAAACACCGAAATTTCAAGAGAGACATTTTTCATATTAAACTTAATCCAGCACTTGATCTGGTCCCTGATCCAGCCCTTGAAACGAAACTAATTTATGATAAATTCAAAATTAAAAATCTCAGGCAGCAAAAAAGAAAAGCTTAACGGATGGGAAACAAATTGATACCGAGTTTCTCATTGATGTAGCATTGTACATGTAAGTTCCTCTTTCAATAAGCTTGAGGAAGTAATCGAATTTCTGATGTAGAGTAAATAAAAGAAAGAACAACAACTAATTTTCTCGGTTGTTCATTAGCTGGGCAACACCCAAAACGATTCACCAGTCAGCATCAGAGTTCAATGCACAACCCACAAACAAAGAGGAGGGAAGAATCCACGAATACATCACTATGCACAACGTGAAACAGATAAATCTGGACTTCTACTAAGCTCAGTGATAGAAACTGAATTGAGGATTTCCTATGGCGTATAAATATAACAAAATTGCCAATCCAATTCATCCCAATTAATTATGTACTGATCTGATATTTGACTGACATCAATTTAACCAGACGAAAATGGGATTCCGAAACCGAAAAGTGTGAAATCCAAATCACTCAGAGACACAAAGGAATTCAATCTAAATTAAGGGGTCTCCATGAATTGTTTATTCCATGAACATTTTTTTTTTTTTTAATAGAGACGGATATGGAGCTTTATTTAGAATATGGCAGAGAGGGCTGCCTAACCCTTACAATGCAAATCAGAGCTACTGCTCTATGATTCTTCATCCAGCTAGAGTACTTGAATTACTTACAAACCAGACTTCTAATGCCAATGACTAATACAACTGATAATAAAACTGCTAAGATCTGCTAAGTGCCGAGACAAGATCTTCTGCTGGAGCTCCTTACAAAAACTGAGGGCGATCGGCCAATCCTTCAACGATCTCCTCCTTTACCCGAATTGGTGGCTGCTTCTGCTGAGACCTCAGAAATATTGCTAAACGCTTTAGTTAGTTCCTCAACCTTCTACTCCAGACTACAGAGACGCTTCCCTAAGTCTCCCATTAGGTTGGCCGCATCCTTCAATCCAGTATGCATTTCATCTGAGAGTTTGTCCTTTATATCTTGCATTTCAAATTTGAGGGTTTCCCATTTTCGCTGGTTTGTAGAGGCTCTGATACTCTCCAATTCTGCCCTGATTATATCTATTCGCTCTTTCGCAGAGAGGGGAGTCTTGGATCCCGTCGCCATGCCTTCTAGACCCGGATTAATTGCTGCTGCCTGCTGCCCTGCAATTCACTCGTCCAACTGCTGAAATGAGTTTTGCAACGAGGGGATTTCTTTTATCATCGAGCGCGCCTGGTCCGGCTCATGATCCTCATGGAGGAAATGTGACTCCAAATCTCTGAGTTGAGATCTCATCCGTCCCGCAGCTAGTCTGAATTTGACGCTCTTACAGTCTGACGGATTCCCACTTGAAAAGACACGTTCGGATTGGTTCTTCGATTAGGGGATCGAGTGATGAGATGTTTCCCCATTGATCTTCAACTGTCCTTTGCTTATTAAAGTACCTTGATTTGCCTCTTTATCTGCTTGACTGTTCAACAATCTTAGCACATGATACATTTTGTAAGCGTTAAGTTGCTCCAAGAGAAGGAGAGTCTTTTTGTACAGATGAGCCAGCCTCATGTCCTTGGGAATTTTTTTGAGGTTCATCGCATCCACCACCTGTTTAGAGTCACCCACAATCGTTACTTCCTTGATGCCCAGCTTTACCACCTGAGAAAGCCCTTGCTAGAGAGCTAAAAATTCAGCTTGATTGTTGGAGGCGATACCCAGCCCCCAAGCGAAGGACAACTTAGTTGATCCAGTGGGTTCGAGAAGTATGCCTCCTCCCCCTGCCTTGCCAGGGTTTCCTTTCGAAGCCCCATCAAAAAAGAGACACCAGTCGTCTAGCAACGATCTCCATTTCAGGAAATCTTGCTCCGTCATCCGTATCTCCCAGTTCCTCTTTTTTGGAGAAATGATTTGGTTGATATTCGGGTGAGTTTTCCTGTACTCCTTGAGCCAATTCCCTTATTCATCAGTTAATGTGGCAGAGTTCTGAATAGAAGGCTTCATACTTATGGCTTCTGAAATCATAGTCTTGGCTTTGATAGCCACCTGAGCTGGCAATCTTCTTTCTTCATTAAAAATCCTATTGTTTCTCTCCAACCAGATCTTCCAGCAAATAAATTTGGGAATCCACATCCAAACCATCTTGAGGAGATTTTTTTTTTGTCAAATCAAACGGGGACAGGGACAGCCAACAATCAAAAACCTCCTTGCCCGAGGTTGGGAGATTGGAGGTGACTGGACCCACTAACAGCCCCCAAACTTCTTTGGAGAATTCACAAATGAAGAGAAGATGGGCAGTTGTTTCTTTTTCCTGCAAGCACAAGGGGCAGCGAGAAGGTCCTTCCCACCCTTTCCTTTTCAGGTTATTGAAGGTTAAAATACTGTTTTGTATGAGAGTCCAGACAAATAGATCCACCTTAGGGATTGAGGGGAAATTCCAGAGGGCTTTCCACGGGCCAGGATTGGGAGGAACCCATGAAGGTTAGAAACTGCCTTATAACCAACTGCAGATGTGTAAGCTCCTGAACCTAATCCCCAACCTTGCTTGTCTTTAGTGCTAGCACTTAAAGGCGCCTTCCCTTGGAGGAAATCTAACAGAAAATTTGCTTCCTCTTTGAGCTCTTCCGGGTACCTCCCTAGGTTCCAGCCTTCCCAGGACTGCTTGGCATCATTCTTCCACCGGGATATATCCCAAAGCGTTTTGCAATTTTTGTTCATGAGCCAGTCCTTGATGTTCCTTATTTCTCTTAGTTCTGAGAGGGGATGATCTCCGAGGATGCAGTCCTCCCAAATCCAAATCTTTGACCCATTCCCCGGAATCCAGGTAAGTTTTGTCTTTAGAAGAGGTATGGATTTTTGACACAAGTTAAATATCGGCGAGCCCATCTGAACGTTTGTAGGCCTCTCCAGGCAGCGGTCCCTATCACCAGTGAAATATTTTTTCCTAAGGATTTTCTTGCTCCAAGATCTTTTCCCGGTGATCATTTTCCATAGCAGTTTTCCTCCCATGGCAAGATTGTGGGCAACCACATCTCTTATGCTAACACCACCTTCCAGCTTTGGCCTCTTGACCTTATCCCAATTGACTAAATGAAGTTTCCTTTCACAGTTCTTGCCTCCTTCCCATAGAAATATCCTTAGCATCTCATCGATTTTATTTGTAATAGTTTTAGGGGCAAGAAGAACAGAACACTGGTAAATTGGAAGGCTTGTAATTACCGAATTCATCAACACCACTTTACCTGCTTTGTTAAGCCAATTTGCTCCCCAAGCTTGAATCTTATTTTTGATTTTGTCCACCATGGGCATCCAGTGGGCTACTTTGGAGTGTGCTTTGAAGATTGGAATTCCCAGGTAGGTAAAGTTGTCCCAAATTGTTATTCCTTCCATCTCGAGAACCCGACTAATTTGCAACATTTCTCTAGGATTGCAATTCCAGCCAAATATCTTGCTTTTATGGTAATTTATTTCGCTGCCAGAACATGATTTGTAGAGGTCAAGTTCTATTTTGAAATTCCTCGCTGTTTTGAGATTGGCGTCCCCCAATAAAATGGTGTCATCGGCAAACTGCGCATGGATGACCTCCTTGACTGTGGGGGATGCTCTTATACCTGGAAGAGTTCTGCTTTGAAGACATCTCTACAATTGGAAGCTTAGAACTGAGGCTTGTAGGATGTAGAGCATGGGGGATAATGGGCACCCTTGCCTCAGTCCACGAGAAGCTCGGAAAAACTTGGCAGGGTGTCCATTTATCAAAGGGGCGATCCAAGGTGCAGCGATGCAGGCCTTAACCCAATCTATGAACTTCTGATTAAATCCAAACTTTCTCATGGCTGCAAACAAAAAATCGTGTCTAACCCTGTCAAAAGCATTGGCTAAGTCCAGCTTGACTACCATTCCCTTTTCTTTTTTTTTGCAGCTGGTATGGATGGCTTCTTGGACTAGAATAATGTTGTCTAGAATTTGCCTCCCTTTCAAAAATCCTCCTTGATTTTCCGGAATCAGTTTTGGCAGAATGTTTTTGAGCCTGTTTGCGATTATTTTGGTGATAATTTTGTAGCCAGTGTTACAAAGGGAGATCGGTCTGAATCTGACAAAGTTTTTGGCCCCTTTTTCTTTTGGGATGAGGGCTAAAAATGACGAGTTTGTGATGCCTCCAACTTTGTTGCAGACCTGAGCTTTCATGACCATTCTGCTTAAGTCCTTTTTTATGATGTCCCAACAGTGGATGAAGAAGCGGGCTGTGAATCCGTCCGGCCCAGGTGCTTTGTCAGGGTTCATTTTAAAGACTGCTTTCTTGATTTCATTAATGCTGACAGGTCTGTTCAAGAACCTATTGTCCTCTTCTGTAACCAGCGCTGGGATTTCTGAAAGCGGATAGGAGTCCCACTCCAAGTCCTCTTGATCTGGAGCTGAATAAAGGTTTTTGAAATAAGAATGAGCCGCCTCTTTGATGCCTTCAGGGTCCGTGTAGACTTGATCTTGCCAATGGATTTCGCTGATGAAGTTGTAATTGGCCCTTGCTTGGGTTTTCTTATGGAAGAAAGAAGTATTCTTATCTCCCTCTTGAAGCCAAAGCGCCCGAGATTTGATTCTCCAATAAGTTTCTTCTTCCCTGCAAATTTTATGGTACTTCCTTTGGATTTCGGCTTCCTGATTGAGGAGCTCCTGGGTCACTTGAGCTTCTTCCATGACTTCCTGATGTCTTTCCAGATTTCCTTGGATTCTTTTTCTTTCATCCATGGGTGAGCTGAGGTTTTTTGCCCACAATTTTAGATTAACTTTGAGATTTCTTAGTTTCTCTTCCCATACAAAGAAGGGGGACCCGGTGATGGAGAGGTTCCAGGTATGAAGGATAAGGTTTAGGAAGTCTTCACGTCTTGTCCAATTTGGGCAGAATCTAAAAGGGATAGGGCCTAGGGAAGAGTTAGGGAAGAGGGACAGGGAAATAGGCTTGTGATCTGAGGTGTAGTGAGGGAGGACATTGGATGTTGCCATAAGACCAAGAGTAAGGAAAGAAGATTGGACAAGGAATCTGTCTAGTCTGGCAGCTATGTGGCCTGGTCCTAGTCTTTTATTGGACCAAGTAAACTTCCCATTGGTTGGAGAGATATATTCCAATTCCCAATCCAGAATCAAGTCTTCAACCCATTCCCTAGCAGGATCTCGGACTATAGATCCCCCTTTTTTCTCGGCCAATGAGAGGGTGACGTTTAAATCCCCCGCCACTACTAAATTCTCAGGTTTTTTTTGATTAAGGAAAAGAGCTAAGGTATCCTAACAATCTTTCTTCTCATTAACTGAAACAGGAACATACAAGTTAAATAAACTTACCAGATGTCCGAAGCTCTTGTGGCGCAGCTTGGTGAATAGCCAGTGGGTGGTTGCTGCTTCTTCCACTAGTTCAATCTTTGAAGAATCCCAGAGGGTAGCTAACCCCCCAGAGGCACCTCTAGCGCTTACTTCCCTTCCCGGGCCTTTTTTCCAGAATACTTTGCTTACCCGGAGGAGTTCTTCCTCCTCTAATTTCGTCTCCTGGATTAGGAGGACTTCAGGTCTTACAAGCCTTATTAAATCCCTCAAGGCTTCCTCTTTTAGTTTGCTTCCCTGTCCTCTGCAATTCCAGGAGACAAATTGCATTATTTGCTTGAATGTGGGGGGGGGCACCTTTCGGTGTCTTCCCCTGTTTCGATCCCAGCCTGGTATTCACCATTTCTAGTATTGTGTATTGTGTGCCCTGAGCTACTTCCTTATAGGACTTCTCTTCTCTTCTTTTATTCTCTGTCTTCCTGCCCCTCTTTGGCTGATCGGGAGTTCCTTTCGGGCTGCTTGCTTTAGTATCCTCCTCTTCCAGGGTTTCGGCATCCGTATTCGTATTCAAACTGATATTCTCCTTGCTCGCATTTATACTCTTGGCGCCCGAGGAAGGCTCATTTGGGGCCATAGTAGGTTGGTTCCTTTCTTCTTCTGTATCGTTTATGGGGGTTTCTTGTACTTTTGGGGTTTCTTGAGCGTTTTTCCTTGGATTTCCCTCTTTTGGCGGCTCCTGGTTCATCTTGTCTCTATTTTTAGTATTGTGCGAATTTTTCCCTCTCTTCACCCTTTGCCAGCCTTCTGCGTCCTTTGTCCCACTGACTTGTGATTTAGGGTAGTTTCTTTGGAAGTGTCCATGCTCCTGACAGTTTCTGCACTTGAATGGCAGGTGCTCGTAATCTAGTTTCTGATAATGAGTCCAGGATCCGACAGTTAACTTGACAACTTCTGGAAGTCCCGCCTCCAAATCGACTTCCACACAGATTCTGGCACAGGTATACTGGCCTTTATTGTCAGCTTTATCTATGAACCTACCAACTCCGTTCCCTATCCTTTGCAACGATTCAAAGTCCTAGCAGTGCATAGGAAGGTTTGGCAACCTGACCCACACCAACACTTCCTTAGGCGTGTCCACCAATGGATCAAAATCGGGGGTCCATTTGTTCAAATACAGCCCCTGCGTCCCCATGAAGTAGGGTCCGTTCCTAAAAACTAGGTCTTGGTCTTCTTCAGAGATAAACTCAAAGACGAAGAACCCTCTTCCGACTGGGTAGCAGGTTACTCCATGAGCTAGATTTGGTCTCTAGTTTCGTTGGATCCAATCGTCCGTGGTCCTGGTAGACGACCACAGTCCCATAAACTGACCCACTAATCCTCTTTGAGTTAACGCCACTGCGAATTTCATTGGATTCTCGTCGGGTAAGACAATTTCGGGGATTTCATCGAGTTTCTTGATAAATTTCGAAATCTCGGGGGGTGCTGACTTCTTCGCTTGACTGTGGAGGAGCCTGCAAAAGGCATCTTCAACCGAGTTTGAAGGAGGGGGGGCGGGCTTCCCGCCCCCTGGCGCCGCCATGAAACTCCCTGCACTTACCAGCTCAAACCCTAACGCTCACACCAGCTCAAACCCTAACGCTCTCTAAAACGAGTTACAACAATGGCATTTCATTCTTCTTATTCCATGAACAATTTTAACCATACACAGTGAAAATGAATCTATGATTTGATTAGGGAAAAGGGGTTTAACAACAACATAAATAAAATTTCTGACCACACCGTAAATAGAGTTATTCTCAGAAGTTGAAATTTGCATTAGTAATCACAAGGGTTATTCACTCTTCAGTTTTTTGCCCAAACACAACCATATATAACACACAATATTCTCGACATGCAACATGAGACATTTATGCATAAATCGCATCTATAAAAGTAATAAATTAATTAAAACTATGATATGAAATCACTGGCAACAACTAAGAAATTAGCATTATGTATGTATATATCCTGGTAGCCATTAATCATTTGAGAATTCAAGGTGATGGAAAATTAAAATATTTATCTTCTAGATTTCAAAAAGATTTCAAGGACTTGTCGATTCAAGTTTATAATTACAATCAGTTTATGGAGAAATTACAATAAATCTATTATATAGATTAAAAATTAATACAAATTTAATCTCAGAATAAGAGTACCATAACCAAAGGCGAAGAATCTGAAGTTGTTTTTCCACACTTTCTCTTCATCCAGCTCCCTGCTTGTTAATCGTTGAGACCTCACTGGTACCTCCCAGCCAACGCTATGGGTACTCTTCTCCCCCCTGAGCCGCCTGAGCTGCAAAGGGGCCACGCACACAAACCATAGATTAAGCTAGCTCCCATCTCGCCTCACAAGGTTGAGCTACCACTCTTTATTCAAGCTGGGTATCCCAACTCCCATAAGAAAAATCATTCAAGAAAAATTCCGGCAGCATAACCTTACGTGTGCCAGTCATCCCCATTCCTCTTCTCCGCCATTACTTTTATAGAGTTCTCTTAGTGACCACTTTCCAAATGCACGTTAAATTATTTTTATTAAATTTTAATTAGGAAAAACTCTCCCCCGCACACTTGCACTACTACATATTGAAAAATTTGCGACGACCACTTGCGACGAAAGTACTCTTTCGTTGCAACATGCAAGAGAATTTTTTTTTTTTCTAAATCTACTCCGTGTTCATCGCAATTTCGACGCCTACAGTTTGAATGAACTATAATAGTCAATGCTCGTCTCATAAGCGACGACCTTAGATTGGTCGTCACATAAGCGACGATAGTTGACCATAATAATTTAGTCAAACTTTATCGTTGAAAATGACCTAAAATAAATAGCTGTAATATATATATATATATATATATATATATATATATATATATATATATATATATATATATATATATATATATATATATATATATATATATATATATATATAT
>WSFP011445446.1:0-20188 GCA_009831015.1 Picea engelmannii | reverse complement strand
CACTTTGAAAATTGAGCAAAATTTGATCCCCTGATCACTGAGTGGCCCCAAATTTATCAACAAGATCCAGACTTCACCACGACCTATCAAATCTTGGGTAGAGGTGAAAATTTCACTGATTTTCACATTCAATACAAGTTGTTATGCCATATAGGACATCTCTATGTTCCTGCAATAAAGTGTGCAAAGTTGATTTGGGAGGCTCACTACAGTCGAATGGCAGGACATTTTGGCATGGAGAAAACTGCGGTCGTTCTACAGAAACATTTTTGTTGGCAAAAAATTTGACATGATGCCATCAAGTATATCAAATATTTGACTTCTTGTGCCATGGCCAAACCAACCATAAAGAAGCAAGGCTTATACACCCCTCTTCATATTCTAGAGAGGCCTTGGAAATCTATCTCGATGGATTACATGTCTAGCCTTCCATCCACCAAGCAAGGAAATGATTGTGTATTTGTGGTGGTTGATTGGTTTTTGAAGATGGCTATTCTCACATCCTATAAGAAGAGAATCACATCAACATATACTACCAACATCTTCTTTGAATGTGTGTGGGTCCATTTTGGGATACCATAGAACATCACCTCATATCGAGATAGTCGGCTCCTCAACACATTTTGGTCGAGTCTCTAGTCACTGTTGGACACAAAGTTCACTAAATCCACTGCTTTCCACCCCCAAATCGATGGCCATACATAGTTCATGAATCAGATGATTGTTCACATCCTACAGATGTACAACTTTAAGAATCCGTTTAAAAATCCAATGCTAAGTACAAGAAACTCCATAATCAACACTGATTATCGCACTAATTTTAGGTGGCAGACAAGTTCTGGTTACATTTGTAGAAAGATCTCCTTATAGGGCCCACTTCACTATGGGCCTTACACTATCACCAGGGTTGTGGGTTGCAATGCTTTTGATCTCAACACTCCACCCTTCTTTGGTTTTCACCCAGTGTTCAATGTGGACCTCCTTCAGCCATATTTTACACCATTAATGGACACCTCAAATATCAAAAAACAATTGAAACCAATAGAGCTCAACTCTGACTGCATGCAATAGGCATCCAATGATTAGATAGTGATAACAAATACAAAATTTACCCCAAAAAGCGAAAAACTTAGAGAATTGCCTTTTTAAAAAGTAAATCCAAGGGTCTTTGTTCTTCAATAAGGCACTTATAATATCCTTCATCGATGATTTACTCTAAGTTTATCGAACAATACTAATGATCTACAAAGTATAGAATCTGCCCGATATTTAAAAGGAAAATATTTAACAGTTGTTTCAGAGCTTCCAGGGATGATTTTAAGGATGGAAATTTGTTTTAAAATGTAGAAACCTAGGCGAATCTTACTAATCCTTCATATGCCAACTATAAATGTTTAGCGATATTTTTGTAAAAATATTCCAATTTATAAGGATTTTATATATTTTTTATAGAATTTTGGCGATTTTTAAGGTAAAATAATTTTATCCTATAGAATTTGGGCGAATCATTTTTAAAATAGCGAATCTCGTTTTTGGAAAAACCATGGAAAATTAGCCCATGAGCAGAATTTAGCCCCTAAAATCATCCATGGGAGATTCACGCTTTAGATATTCCAAGGATTCTAAACAACAAAAAATCCAAAACTCCGAAGTCCCAAAGGTAGGTCTTTGTGATCATTCCTAAAGGACTTATGGACGCGTCATGGGACACATGTCTTTTAAATCTTTTCTTGGGTTGACACGTGGCACTTATTTTTGACATATACGTCAGATGATTCACATGTTTTCAAGTGACATGTGTCACCTCTCTTTTCTTAACACATCATCAAGAATGACGTCATCTCTGCCATGTCACTCCAGGAGATTTCCCTTTGGGAGTTTTAACGAAGATCGACTTCACAAACCACCAAAGTGTCAAAGCGTTGAAGTAATGAATTTTACAAAAAGTAAAAAGTGTTTTAAAGAGTTAATAAAACATTTAAATAACTTTAATTAATCATGATTAAGTATTAATAAATTATTCTGGGAATTCGACCTTTGGAGGATTTCTATCATCCTACATCCAAAATTCCCAAGCTTCGAACTATCGAAGTACTTAAGGATAAATCAATGTTTAAAACATGATTAATTAAAACATAAAAGTGATTAATGAGAGATTAAATTCTCTGCAAATTCGGCCTTTGTTGGCCCTTGGTTATGAAAGGAAACAGAGATGAAGGAAGAAAAGGTAAAAAGCAAACTTCGCAGGAGACACAGTGACTGTCACTGGGTCGAAGTGAGAAAAAGAGCAGAAAAGATGGAGCGAAGTGCGGAAAAGAAAGCTATTGGATGAGGAGATGAAGGATGATAGATCAACAAGGAAGATGGACCGAGGACAACTCGGGAAGTAGAAAAATCCACCATTGGATGATTTGGAGCACTGCATGAGAAGGAAGGAAAGACAGGTTGGCGAAGTCTGAAAAAAGTGGATCAAGTTGACCTAGGGTCTTAGACACCTAGGGTTTTGGTAATTTGGGTTTTGACAACTAGGTTTTGGCCTAAGGCTATCAGTGAGGTATTGTAATGTATAAATAAAGGTCAAGAGGACCTGGGTTGGGGGGTATGATATTGTTATTGATTTATCTCTATTGTTGTGGTGAGAGGTCATTGTATTGTGAGAGAGAAGTGATGAAGCCTTTTGATATTGTAAGATCTTCAACTAGGTGTGAAGATCAGATCATGCAGCTGGGTGTGCAGGAGGGGGTAGAGAAAGATAGAAGGAGAGAGAGGATATGTTGGCTAAGAGTGCAGATTAGAACTATAAGATTTATCTTAATATATCAGAAGCACAGTTATGTGGACGTAGCCCTAGAGAGAGGGTGAACCACATACATCTTGTGTTGTGTGAGTGATTAATGCTTTGATCTCTGCCATTATTATACTATTATTTGCATTACTATGTTAGATCAAGATCTATAGCTGCGTAGAGTAGATTTCATTGGTAAATGATATATGAATATTGTGATTGTTGTTATACAAGATCCCCTTGATATTCCTCTGGTTGTAGACATCTCTATCTTGCAACCCCATCATCGCTGCTTCAGGTGAGACTACATATTCTTCGCAGGTGTTGCTGAAAGGGCCAGTAGCTAGGTCTTGTTGGTGCACTCTTGGACTGAACCCTAGGTCTGCCCCTGTGCCAACAAATGGTTCCATTGCTGGGACAAGAATCTTTTTAAGGGAATGTCAAGGTGGTTCCCATTGAAGAAATAGATTCAGAAGTGGATAGAGGATCAAGAGAAGGACTTGACTGAAGCCTAGAATAAGAACCCTAAAATGAGTACTGAAGATTGGATACAAAGATACATCTTCACCGACATTCACAAGATCTTCTTTGGAGGAATCCATCAAGAGCTACATGAGTGGTTGGCTAGGTTAGCTGACATAGTTTGAGATCATATATAGACCTCTTGTGGTTTGGACACCAACGCTGATCCAGAAGGTCAAGAGAATTGACAACGTTGTATCCAGAGCAATAGATCATTGGTTTGATAGTACCATTGGAGGGTATATCACCGAGTTTGCTTTTGATAGAACAAAATCATATAGATAAGACGAGAGATACTTTCTCAAAGGAACCAGACCAAACATTTTTCACTTTCTGAAGCTAAGAATCAAGATGCTCTTGCATGAAAACCACATCTTGAAGATACAATAGATTGGTCGAACTAGAAAAGGATAATGTTCAAGATCTTGGATAGCGACAGTGACACATAAGTAGGACATACACACAGTGGAAAATTATTCCGAGGGGTTCACCTTGCGAACTTGTTTAAGAAAAACTATAGAGAAGAGGGTTTCTACAACGGAGAAGAGGTAGATCTAACCAACGAAGGGCATCTAGAGCCCATCGAAACAGAAGAAGGGGAAGCTGAAGAACTGCACCAAAGTGAGCTAGAAAACTCAGGAACTATGCAGACTACTGAAGTAAGTAACGTTAATCCTCCTATTGTCCCAACAATACTTAGCAGTCGGAGTAGTTAGAACCACCAAAATCTTCAGTGTACTCTTACTAGTAGCTCAACATCTACTCAGACAAGAAGCCTAGCCAGCTCTATGGAAGATGAAATGAGACTCCCTATCTTTAGAGGAGGTGGATTTGAAGATCCAGATCAGCATTGATTTATGTGTGAAGTCGTATGGAACATTAAAAGTATCACCGATGAAGCTATCAAGAGAAACCTGTTCAACACTACGCTAAGGGACCGTGCACTAAGGTGGTACATGAAACTTGTCCAAGGACTGGCACAGCCTAAGCCCCTGAATGAGATCAAGAATGCATTGATTGCAGAGTTTAAGAAACCTAATTCAGAGTCACAATGTATTACATAACTAAAAGAGATTAAACAAAGGGTAGAAAAACTTGTTTGGGAGTTTGACCAGAGATTCACGACCTTGATAGGCCGATTAACTTTTCATATCCCTGATGAACAAAACAAATAATGGTTCATCACTGTGTTGTTACCACACACAAGAGTTCCTATGATGCATCAAAAGATTGCATCATAGGCAGAAGATTTGGAGATCGCCATGAAGATTGAATTAGCATCGATGGGAGAATCTAGCTCAGGCATTAGCCAGATCATGAGCCAGATAACTAGTTTGTCTTTACAGGTCGAGGATATGAAGAAAGTTAAGGGAAAAGACAAAAGGGAAGATACTTGGCATGGAAGATGCAGATCTGAAGGCCATGATAAGGAACATTGTCCCTTATTTCATGAGTACTTGGCCTTAGGGGCGACGAGCCCCTTGAAGCAAGTTAACCTACCCTGGTGCGATGTATGCAGAAATAGGCATATCCCAAGTGAGTTCTACTACATGTAGAAGTATGTTCAAACACGCACAAACTTGTATTCTACATTCTGTAAATCAATGGGGCACGATGATTGAGATTGTAGAAATTATGATCTCATGCATGAAAGGTCAAGATACATATACAAGATTCAAGGAGAAGTACAACAAGAAGGAAACACTCCGCAGTACAACTCTCCGGGGAGAGGAAAATTCAATTCTTGTGGTGGATACAAAGGAGGAGGAGGAGGAGGAGGAGGTATGGGCCAAGTTTGAGGACAAATAATCTGTTACAGCTGCACGCAGCCAGGACATTTAGCAAGGGATTGTCAGAATCCTTGTAAAACCTGTAGTTACATTAACTCCTTCAAGCATGTCATAGAGGAATGCCCTGTGTTGCTGGCTAAACTTCAGGAAAGACAAGGACCTCAGCAGAACCCACAAGTACAACTGATATATGATGAACCTCGTAGAGCAGACCCTAGAGTCACTTTTATCACTCGAGGAGGCATTGCTACAGGAGAAGAAAAAACAACCCAAGGAAAGATTGAAAATGACCACAGAGTCAGGAAAGCTACAGAAAAGACCCCAATGTTCGATGCTAAGAAAGAAAGATAGATATTCGAGGAGGTAAGAAAAGAGTTCAAAAGAGGTCAAGGATATTCATCAAAGAGACAACCAAAAATCAAATAATATGGCATGCCTCAGGCATTTGATCCGTATGCATCACCAACAGAAGAGAAAGAGGTAAGCAAACATGGAATTTTTGTGCACTTGTGTTAAGTTGATTCAAGATAAAGGTGTTGCACAAGAATTACAATATTTATTCAAGCAGTATGAGCTAGGAAAGATAGACCCCTTACCGAATAGGGTAGTGCACCAAATTGAGAAAAGGAGAAGGAAAAATAAAGAATTACACTTGAATGCTTAGATAGGGGAGTATGAGATAAACTATGTGGTCCTCGACTTAGGGTCGGAGGTCAATGCCATGACGAAGCAGACTTGGGCACTGATGGGAAAACCCAAGCTGATATATTCCCCTATCAGGCTTCACATGTCTAATCAACAAGCTGTCAACCCATTTGGATGATTAGAGCATGTCCCAGTGGACATCGATGGAGTAAGAACCTTTGCAGATTTTGAGGTAATTGAAAATCTTGATGATAGCTTCCCTTACCTTGCATTGTTAGGAATTGATTAGGCCTTCGACAATTCTACTGTTGTTGATCTAAATAAAAGATGCATGACATTTGAGAAAGATGACCTTAAGGTGATTGCACCTTTAGATCCAGATGAGGGTCCACGATATACAGAGCCTATCAGAGAAGAAGACCACACATCTAAACTGGAAAACATCTATAAATTAACAGCCAAACAACAGGATTATATCAACCCTACAACTAATGGGAATCTAATCTGGAGAAGTGACAACACATGTTCATCCAACTTAGAAGAAGCGTTGGAGAACTGGAAGAACCAAATGTACAAAGTATCTACAAGAAGATGTGCTAGGATAACCAGAGAAGTTCTTTGGATTGACACAACAATGAGTAATCTACCCACATTTGATGGGATGAACCCTTTAGAGAACTTCTTATCAGAATTTGAGACAAGTGTACCAACAAAACAGAGGGTGTTGGTAATGGGTGAGGCCATGAAATCCACACCAGGAAGATGGTGGGGAACGCACAAGGGAAACATCATAGACTGGACACAATGTCAAACTTTGATGACATCACGGTTTTCAACAGAAGTAGGAAGTTGCAAAGTAAGATAGACAGGTTGGAGATACCCAAAGGACCACATACGCAGCTGCGAAGAGGCCTGGAGTGATGTTCCTAGAGACAATGGGTACACATATTCTTCAATATGCTAGATACCACCCCTATTAAGTGGTACCTTCAAGCAGACTTGCGCCTTGTCACTTCAGTATGGGAAGGTATGATCCATAATTTTATAACCACCCTTTTGTTTGAAAGTGAATTTCCTTCAGTAGATCGATCACTATAGATGGTGAGACAAAAAGTATTTAAGGAGGCATCTGGCCTCCCTTTGGAGCAAGAAGAGGATGAATGGACTGCGCCCCTCCAGAAACTGCAGATCTACTACAACATTAATGCCGACGAAGACGATGATCCAAGGAAGGTGAATATCGTAGAAACAAAAGGACAGAGAGATGTGGAAGGACCAGGAGTTGAACTGCCACTCATTGGATAACCGATAAAGATAAAGAAAGTCAATATTGGGACAGAGGAGACACCAAATATTGCCAATGTTGGAGATTACTGGGACGCTGCTACCATTGACAAAATCACAGAATTATTGCATGAGTATCAGGACTTGTTCTCAACCAAGTTCACTAATATGAAGGGTATCAAAGGACCTATGGGAGAGATGAGAATACCTTTGAAACCAGATGAAAATCTAGTCAAGAAAAGACACTACAGACTGAACCTAAAATATAATGAAAAAGTGAATATTGAGCTTGACAGAATGATGGAAGCAGGGATTATTGAACCTGTCAAGGAGTTGGAGTGTATTAGCCCCATGGTAGTGAAAGATAAAAAGAAAGGTGAGATTAGGATTTACGTATATCTTAGGAAGGTGAATGATGCTTGTCTACATGATCCTTTCCCTACACCATTCACAGATGAAGTGTTGGATAACGTGGGAGGCCAAGAAGTATATTATTTTACAAATGGGTTTTCAGGATACCATCAGATCTGCATCGCCAAGGAGGACCGCCATAAGACTACATTTTCCACAGAGTGGGGATCCTACCAATATACAATAATTCCATTTGGATTGAATAATTCCCCAACCATATTTTCTAGGGTGGTGTTTGAAGCGTTCAAAGAATTTTTGCATAAGTTTTTAGAAGCATACTTTGATGATTGGACTATTTTTAGTTTGTTGAAAAATCATATTGAATGTCTAAGGCTAATGCTGGATAAATGCAGGTAGTTTCAACTTGATTTGAATTTGAAGAAATGTATCTTCTTCTCACCATTTGGAGAATTATTAGGTCATATTGTATGCAAGCAAGGATTGTTGGTAGATCCATACAAGATTGCAATTATAGTTGATTTGCCACCACCTACTTCAGTGAAACAACTGTGCACTGCGCTAGGACATATTGGCTATTACAGGAAATTTATCAAATTATATGCTCGGATTACTACACCAATGGAGAAGTTATTTAATAAAGACTATCAGTTCGGTTGGATAGAAGAATGCCAATAGATCTTTGACACACTGAAACAAAAGATGGTAACTATGCCTATTCTAGTATTTCTAGACTGGAGCAAGGAATTTCATGTGCATGTTGATGCGTCTTCCATTGTATTAGGAGCAATACTAGCACAACCTGGAGAAGGGGACAATGATCATCCATTAGCATTTGCCAGTCGAAATCTGTCCACAACTGAAGTTAATTACACCACGACAGAGAGAGAGGGACTAGCCATGGTGTATGCATTGCAAACATTCTGCCACTACTTGTTAGGAGGACAGTTTAAAATGTTTATTGATCACTCCACAATGAAGTACCTATTGAAAAATCTAGTGTTGGGGGGAGAATCTACAAATGGCTTCTGCTATTTCAAGAGTATGATTTTGAGATCATAGTTAAGCCAGGAAAAATGAACAAGGGCCTAGACCACCTGTCGAAGTTGGAACATGGAGAAGAACCTACCAGTCTGGAGGATACATTACGAGATGCACAACTGATCACCATTAGAAATATTGATGACCACTTCGCAGACATAGTCTAGTTCCTGTCAATAAGAATGGCTCCGAGTGAGTATACAATCTCCCAGAAAAAACAACTAGTGGTGTGCACTGCAGATTTTTCACTGATAGATGGTCAGCTATATAAAATAGGACCTGATGAGATACTAAGAAGATGCATTATGGAAACAAAGCACCCAATGATCCTTGCAAAATATCATGAATGAATTTCAAGACGACATTACGCAGGGAAAGCAACTGGGCAGAAGGTTCTGCGAGATGGCCTTTGGTGGCCTACATTACACAGATATGCTAAAGAATATACTAGAGCATGCTATGTATGCCATCAAGTTGGAAAACCATCCCAAAGAGATGAGATTCCATTAGCACCACAGATGACCTTGCAGGCATTTGAAAAATGGGCCATTGACTTTGTGGGACCTATAAACCCACCAGGAAGGCGCACAAGAGCAAGGTATATTATCACTATGAAAAAATACCTGAATAGATGGGCCGAATAAAGAATAGTCAAGGACTGTAGTGCAACTACAGCTGCACTTTTTATATTTGATGACATAATAAGTAGGTTTGGATGCCCTAAGGTCCTTATGAGTGATCAAGGTACACACTTCATCAATAAGACAGTTGCAACCCTGACTGAAGAATTTGCAGTCCACCATCAGAAGAGTACACCTTACCATCCATAAGAAAACAGAACGGTTGAAGCATTCAACAAGATCTTGGAGACAACATTGACAAAGATTTGCAGCATGAATAAGGATGATTTGGATTTAAGAGTACCAACAGTACTTTGGGCTTATAGAACCACTTGCAAGAAATTAACAACGCAAACCCCTTTCAAGTTGGTTTATGGTATTGAAGCTATTGTCTCGATGGAGTACTTGGTACCAAGCTTAAGAATTGTTTCATTTACAGGCATGGATGATAATGGTGTTGTTCATGAGAGGCTAACACAGTTAGTCGAACTAGAAGAAGACAGATTCATTACAGGCTTCCATTTGCAAGTTCAGAAGGAACGATAAAAGGCCTACCACGACAGGCACATCAAGAAAAAGATATTCAGGCAAGGTGATTTAGTACTGGTATATGAAAATAATTTTATCAAACACCCTGGGAAGTTCAAAATGCATTGGATTGGACCATATGAGATCACCTACGTCATAGAAGGAGGATCTATGCAGCTGAAGACGTTGAATGGAGAATGGAAAGAAGGATTGGTGAATAGGAGTTGGCTGAAGTTGTACTATGAAAACCATCTTCCTTATAGATCCAAGTAAAGGCATGAGGAAAAGGATTTAGGTACCAGGTACAGTTGAAACTGGGTACAAAAAATAGAAAAGATAGTCTGCACAAGGACAAGAAGGATGCATAAAGCATAAAGCAAAGGCTGCACTATGCAGTCGAAAGTCAAAGTAAAACAAAAGGAGCATATCTGAAGTGCCTCGGGATAAGTCACAGGTGAGTGTTGGGGGCATGTTGGCCCTTGGTTATGAAATGAAATGGAGAACAAGGAATAAAAGGTAAAAGTTGAACTTCGCGGGAGATACAGTGACTGTCACTGGGTTGAAGTGAGCAAAAGAGTAGAAAATATGGAGTGAAGTGTGGAAAAGCAAGTTTTTGGATGAGGATATTGAGGATGACAGATAAATAAGGAATATGGATCGAGGACAACTCAGGAAGTGGAAAAATTCACCATTGGATGCTTTGGATCACCACACAAGAAGGAAGGAAAGACATGCTGGCGAAGTCCGAAAAAAGTGGATCAAGTTGACCTAGGGTCTTAGACACCTAGGTTTTTGGTAATTAGTGTTTTGACACCTATGTTTCGGCCTAAGGCTGTTGTTAAGGTATTGTAATGTATAAATAAAGTTCAATAGGACCTGGTTCAGGGGGGTATGATATTGTTATTGATTTAGCTTTATTGTTGTGGTGAGAGGTCATTGTATTGTGAGAGAGAAGTGCTGAAGCCTTCTGGTATTGTAATATCTTCCACTAGGTGCAAAGATCAGATCTTGTAGCTGGGTGCGCAAGAGGGGGGAGAGAAAGACAAAAGGAGAGAGAGGATTTGCTAGCCAAGAGTGAAGATCAGAACTGTAAGCTTTATCTTAATATATCATAAGCACTGTTTTGTGGATGTAGCCCTAGAAAAAGGTGAACCATGTACATCTTGTGTTGTGTGAATGATTAATGATTTGATCTCTTCCATTATTATACTGTTATTTGAATTACTATGTTAGATCAAGATCTATAGCTGCACATAGTAGATTTCGATGGTAAATGATATAGGAATACCATGATTGCTGTTATACAAGATCCCCTTGATATTCCCCTGGTTGTAGACATCTCTGTCTTGCAACCCCCTCATTGTTGCTTTGAGTGAGACTGCATCTTCTTCACAGGTGTTACTAAAAGGGCCAGTAGCTAGGGCGTTTTGGTGTGCTCTTGGAGTGAACCTTGGGTCTGCCCCTATGCCAACAACCTTCAGGAGGTTTCTTCCCTCTTACATACAAAACTTCCGAACGCTAAACCATCAAAGTATTAATGGAATTTATGATTTATTAAGGTAAATGATTTCAATAAAGATTGTGAATCACCAGGTAATAAATTCCATTAAGTTTCTAATAAATTCTTCATCAATATATCTATATGAAGAATGATAAAATTTATGAATAAAACACTTTGAATTTCAAAGTTTTTTCACCATTTGTTATTAGCAGTTTTTCATTCACTGAAAAGATTACAGACTTTTCTTGTTACAAGTAGGCTAGTTTTATTTTCTTGAGGATTATGGCGCCACAAAAATATGCAAAGAATCTTGATGCATCAGAAGATGATCCAATCCAAATGTAGATGTTCTATCAAACACAAATCTGCGAGTCACAAACGTCATTATGTCTTGGAAGAAGGTTTTTGATATCTTAGAGCATGAGATTATTAACTATCCAAGCAAATCTGCTGAGGAAGCCGATGAGTCCTTCACATCCAAGATTAAATTTGTAGCACATTCAAAACTACATAAGATCTTTGCATGACCCAAAATTATACCCTACAATGATATGATAAATTGGGCTTTGGGAGATGTCGAAATCCAAAAAAGAAGCATCATCAAACACAAAAAGACCATCGTCATCTCCTTTCGACCAAAGAATATACAAGTAATGTATAAGATTTCTCTTGCACCCAAATACACTTACAATGCAACATTTCTTCTAGATTTTTAGAGAAGAGAATGCACTCAATACAGTAGAAATGGTCATGATATAATCAAGACCTGGTGGGGACATACAAAAAAATTCAGAGCCAACACTCATGGTATGTATGCCTCATCGTCCTTAGATGCTCATATATTGTATGTAGCCATGATTCTCTATCGTCTGTTTGGGAAAAATAACCCTACCCATTTCTCAGTTGAATGGGTAGCCATAATGAATGAAGTAGTCGAGGGTTATACCTTCAATTGGGATAAAATGCTATCTGATAATTTGGACAAGGAAATTGTTGAGCATCAATAATCAAAATCAAAAGGGAAACCTTCTCCTTTTTACATGACATCATATATTATGGATTCCATTTGTTTCATGACCCCATTCCCCATGATGGATTGGACTTGGACCTCGACCAATCCTGGGCTAATACATTTCTACCACTCCAAATTATGGGAGGAAAATGCTGAAGATTTATTTTACGAAATCTAGCACTACATAGCAGTACCTATTCACATAGCTGTCTATGGCCACCCACTAACCATAATTTCAGAAATGGTTATGGGTAACTTAGGTAAACTTTCAAACTAGTTCATTGAGGAGAATTTCTCCTATATCAAAGTATTTGGTTGTTCTATTCCTCCTCACGCCCTTCCACATTTTTTACCCAATAGGATGGTATACAAAGAAGTAGCATACCAAATAGTAGTAGGAGGCATCAACAAGAAATTGAAAGAAACTCAGAAAAAGGTTTGGCCAACTTTTCCCATTCAAGTTGGTATGTTCACATTGTTAGATTTTGGTCATTCTAAATTCGAGGTTGCAGCCCTAGAATATTTCAAATTAGTTGACATTGAAATCAAGAAACATGATCCACATAAGATAATGGAAAATCATTTGGCTCAATTTCACATGAAGCGATACATCCATGAGGATCCTCCCTATGATGAGATATTTAGGGGTGTCAGATCATACAAAGAAGTCCAAAGAAGATTCCAGACTCTGGCTCCTGACCAACAAACTGGTTTTCTTATATTTCAAAAGAATAGACAAAACGGTTTACTGAAGATATTGCAAGGAGAGTTAAAACCCATGCCTTCTTCACAGGAAGATAAACCTACAGGATCTGAGCTCAATGGCTCCACTAGAACAAAGTTGAAGAAGTCCCAAAAAGTCCAAAAAATATATTTCAAGAAATAAAAACATCACTGTTAGGACTGAATGATCCACAAGTATTATCTCAGTTTAAATCTTTCATGGACCAGGGACAAGTTGCTCCTCATTCAATGCCAGCTACTCCTACTGGAACCCCAAATACAACAGGTCAAGAATATTCCACAAAAATCGTGTTTCCTATCATATCATTAACCCCTTTACAAATCAATTTTGGAAATCCTAATTCATAACTCATTAATGTTGATGATCTTAATCCTATGTTACCTGAATATATTCCTCCCTCAAGTTTCATTTTCAACAAGAAATGAAAAGCTATTGTAAAAAGAGAATCTCACCAAAAGGATGGAGTAATCACTAAAAGGAAAATATTGGTGTATGATGGGAACGACCAAGATGATCCTAAGTTTGCAAAGGAAGTTGCAGATTCACTAGGGGATTTTTCCACTCCCAATCAATGGTCAATGAACAATTTAACTGAAAAACTACAACATAAATGTCTCTTGGTAGGTAAATTGTAGAATGAGATACATAGTCCAGAACAGGTTGTTAGAAGTAGGATGAACCAGTACATTCAACAAATTAGGGATAGTTATCAGCATAAAATGAAGCATTTACATGATAACCTTGATCTCCTCTGCCAGAGTTCACAGACCAACAAAGGTTTGAGCACTCAGCAAGATAATTTGATTGAACAACTGCAAGCCAAATTGGCCCTAATAGAGAACACAACAATATATATTACTACCTTCAAAAGAAAATCATCAGAAACCAATTCGAAGCTAGAAGTTGCCCAACAAGAGCTCTATCAAAAAGTAGATTCTATTCAGAAATTCCATCAAGCAATGAACCTTTCTCTTAAAAGTATTTATGTCAAGGAAAAATAAGCCTGCGTAGTCAGGTCTAAGTTTCTGGAAGTTATCATATGGAAGAAGAAGGCTAATATCTTTGGTCTTACCCCTTTCTCACATTATGAACAGGTATAAGATGAAATGTCTCTGAAAGCATGGGAAACAAATATGGAAGAATGAAAGAAACTTGCCAGAGAGGAAAAAGAGGATTTTCTGGAGGCATTGTCTTCCATAAATACAAATATGATCAAATTTGAAGGAAATAGTATCTTAGAGTCATTGGGACATATTGAAATAGAAATGAACCAACAAATCTCTAGGAAGAACAAGGAACATATTCAGTCGGCCATCTAACAGATGAACCAGATCGATTTACTAAAAGTCAATGAGTTGTTGGTGAAGCCAAGTTTACAGTATTAGATCAAATTCCCGAAAGTAAACAAGATCCAAGAGAAGCTGACATAGGTACAAAGGAAGATGTTTTCCTTTGAATTGAATGAAAATATTTATCCTTCAAGATTCATGGTAGCATTGATGGAGATGTGCACCTAATTCAATGAACAGAGAAAAGCGATTGTAGCTGGGAGAAAATGAAGGAACATACACAACGTCTACTTTCTCCACTGGTACTCTCCCTCTCCTACCTCACCACTTACACCTCCCCTATCTATAAACATGACTTACCTCATCTATCCCTACCACCTACCTTCTCACATCCACTCATCCCACCTTCTAATTATTGGACAATTGTCTCCACATCATCCTATTATTGAACAATTACTCTTCCCTGTAACTATTAGCCTTCCCGTAGTGAGCCAACGCTAAGCTACCTATCCAATTACCTCCCCCATATCTTCAACTACAATTCTTTATCCCAATGAATGCATCAAAAGGGACAAATGGAAACAAAATCAAATGGAAAAGATAGTAAGCCAAATGATTGTGGTGGCCTTAATGGACATATGTGCCTTGTTCAAAGAACAAAGGAAAATGAGTACATCTGCGAGCAAATGAAGAGATAGATGAAGAACCAACAAAACTTAACAATATTTTCATTTTGTGATTTCATTCATGTTGTATTCTATTTTTAGGCAGATATTGTGGGAATTCCAACAATTTTGAGTTGTGACAATTTTTGTATAAATAGATAGATTTTATATCTATTCGAGGCTGCTTCTTGCCGAATGTAAAAGATACTTTTTTTTTTAATATCAATACAAGTGCAGACAAATATTCTCAGTTTCGTTCAATTTGAGTTATGTGTTACCTCTGTGTTTCCATATCTCTAAATTTTTTTCTGTAGTTCTTGAAGAGTGAATGATTACAATTTAGTACTGCATCTACTGTTTTTTTTTTAAATAAAAAGGTGGAACCTACTATATTAGATAAACAAAAACTTTTACAAAATATACAAAAGTGTAGGTCTGATGTCACCAAAAATGCTGCCGATTACCGGAAACCAGCATAGGTGGAGGGCAAGTAGCAGTAGCATGATAAACATAAAATAAAGTAGCATTTGTCCTGCCCCGAGGAAACTAGGACAGATGTCTATATACCAAAAGCACATAAAATAGTAGCATAATAAAACTAGGAACCAAGAGAGAATAAAAACCTAGGTGCTTGGTAACCTGTCATCCTCGCCAGTCTGCCACGTGGAACCAACCAGAATGGCGAATGCTTGCGCTTAGAGGGGGCACTTCCGCTGAGCTGGAGAATTGGAAAATGCATCGAGGAGCATGTCCATATGCTGGTCCATGATGAGGGCCCGATGCTCCAGGTTAGACAAGTGGCCACGAAGGTCGAACACGAGAGCCAGGTGCTCTTCCCAAAGGAGAGAGCCATGCATGTTGCCATCCACATCGTTGAGGGGAACATTCCTCGAGTCCACCGCCGCTCCAAAAACAACGTCGAATACCCTCTGCTCCGCATCAACCTCTGCACCCTTCATTTCTTCTTCATTCACCTGTATGTCATGGCTGCTGAAATTGTCGTCGCTGGGCCAGGGGATTTCTTCCACAATGTAGCCAGGGGTATCGTCTTCCTGTGCCAAAATGGGTCTTCGTTCCTCCCAATGGGTCGCCTCAGTGGCGCGTGTCTTCTCTACAATCGACAGGTCCTTCATGAACGGGTCTTCCACCACTATGTAGGGGGGAAACTCCTCCTCAATACCATCTTCCTTCCGGTCTCCCAGTGTGTTAGCCTTGACATCTCAGGTACAACTAGCTCTTGGTTCAACAATGGTGGTGAGCAGCACCAATTTCTCTGCCATGGCTTTCTTCCGAAGAATGGAGGTCGCTAGAGCCAAGGCATGTTCCAATTTCTCTTTCCATTGCTACTGCACTTTATGTGCATGCCAAGCCGCACCACAACAAGGTCTACCTCTCTTTCGAGCCATGATGAAAGAACAGAATGATTGTAGGGAAAGGAAGATGAGCTAGGACGAGAGCAGTTGCAGGTGCAAAGAACGAGCAAGCCAACTCTGTCTCATTACACACAGAGAAAAATACAATGAAAATGCAGGGATCCGGGGCATGAGGAATGTTGGACTGCACCAGAGCATCCAAGTGAGAAGCAGAGCCAAGGTAGGTGCAGTCTCGTTTTGTCCGGGCATATAAAAAATCAAATAACCAGGAGCCGAGGTCATCTGCCCGCACTTAACCCCTCCCATCCTGAGTGCGCTGTGGTCGTAAATGATCGCACGAGGGAGGAGTCCCTCCATCCTGTGGCTGCAGCTATGGCCATCCCCCATCGTTAATGCAGACTTGTGGCTGGTGGCCATTGGCATTTATGCCCAGGATGAGTGTGATTCCAAATGTCGTCGTGGAGCTACGTGTCACCCCATCAGGGGGTACTGCATCTACTATGATCATAATATCGGAATTTCATTTAGTAACAATTTTTTCTCTGTTATTACTGTGAGTAAAACAAGACCTGTGACCTGTGTGAATTACTGCATTTTGATCTCCTTTCAAGGGTGCATCTTTTACTTTTCTTCTATTGCAAACAAGGTGAGACTTATCTCTAATTGATACTTGACTTTGTTTAACAGTTTTGTAAATCATTTATACACCATTTGACATTATAATTGCGACTCAGATAATGAAATACAACCTTGGTACTGTCTTATCATTAATTTCATTTAAAGATAATTTCTCAGAAAACTGAAGGTAGAAAAAAACACTCATAAAAATAATTCATTTAAAACCTTTGATACTTGACATTATTATTTGATCCTTAGAATCAATATCGGGAACAACATCTCTTTGGCGCCATTGTTGGGGATTAAGAAACAAAATCATTTTTCCCTTGGAGAACAACAAATTTAAATTTTGGTCTTTAATGGTGAACAAAGATTGAATATGTGAAAAGGCTCATTTTTCACTTGGCGACTCCATTGTAGGAAAAGTTGGCCTCCAGTCCAAAGAATACCAGGAAAAACCCAAACGAAAAGTGGACTATGCCAATTTCAGATGCCGAATTTGTTTCGAAACTGAAGGGATATCTCAAACAAACTTTTGCATTAGCAGGTAAGTTCCACCAAACCTATAATTACGCAAGTTAACATTAAGATTCACGTTGAAGAACTAAGTCTTAAAGAAAAAATTAAACTAGTTCATTCTACAGAAACATCAACAAGTAAGTCTGAAGTTAAACTAGAAACTCAAGAGGTAACTATTCCTAGAATAAAATTTGAGATTGAGAAGACCATCCCTATTTCATTTATAGATACTTTTACTAGTTAAAATAAAGAATCCTTTTCAATCCCTACTATCATAAGTACACTTTCGGTTCTCTTTATTCCCGAAGTAAATTTTTTTGTTTCCAAAAAACCTAAAGATTATTTTCTATACTCAGATTCATCCCCTGTCACTCTTCCTATTTATATATTTGGTAAATCAAAGAAACCAAGCTCAATTTATCCCCCCGCCCCCCCTCATCTAGATTTTTCGTATTCTCACGATCATTTTCCTGAACTTCATTCACACCATCCCGAAGTAGTCGAAATATCAATAGCTAAGTCTTTTGAAGTTTTTGATAATATCCTATTTAGTCATCGAATTCCATCTCCTAGACTTTCAATGGCAAGTGCTAGAGGTGTTGGTGCTGGAGGTGTCGAAGGTGTAGGAGTTGGTGGACAAGATCAACCCCCTAAGATCTTTTCCAAGGTTTCTACTATATATGGTCCCTTAGTTATTCCTAATGTCTTGCATGATTTACTTGAAAATTACATGAAGAGCCTCCCTAAATTCATGGGTGAAGGGGATTTGAAAACAAAAAAACATAGCACCTTTTTTGATCAATTTGCTGATATTCTTGGTGTTGAGCACGAGGATGTTTACACAAGATTATTAGTAAAACAATTTGAAGGATTGGCAAGAACTTGGTTAAGAGGACTTCTAGTAAGTTCTATACCATCATATAATGATTTGGAAACTTCCTTCATAAGGCAATGGCGTGAGAAAAAAATCATCTTTATTATTTAATCTAATTAAGAGCCTTGAGAAAGAAGACATTAGAATCAGTCCTAGATTTCATCCAAATATTTAATAAACTTGATCACAAGATCCTTGTCGAAGTTTAACCTTCCCAACTTGCTGCAAAAGTCACTTTTGAAGGAGCTTTTGATTATGATTTCGCTCTACTTTTGAGAGAACGAAGATCCACTACTTTATCAGGAATGCAAGATGATTCCATAGTGACTAAATCAAATAAATATTAATGACATTTATGTTTGATTAAAGTTAATTATTTCAATAAATATTGTGAATCACTAGGTAATAAATTCAATTAAGTTTCTACTAAATCCTTCATCAATAGATCTATATCAACACCAATAAAATTTATGAATAAAACACTTTGAATTTCAAAGTTATTTTACCATTTTATATGAGTAGTTTTTCATTTAGTGAAAAGATTACATACTTCTTTTTTTACAGGCAGGCTAGTTTTATTTTCTTGAGGATTATGGTGCCACTAAAATCTACAAATAATCTTGACTCATTAGGAGATGATTCCAATACAAATGCAGATTTTCTATCAGCCTCCGCGAGTCACATACGCCATTAAGTCTTGGAATCAGGTTTTGAATATATTAGAGCATGAGATTATAAACTATCCAGACAAATCTGCTCAGGAATATGATGAGTCCTTCTCATCCAATATTAAATTTGTCACACAGTTAGAACCGCATAAGATCGTTGCACGACCCAAAATTATACCCTATAATGATATGATAAATTGGGCTTTGGGAGATGTCGACATCCAAACCAGAAGCATCATCAGGCATTAGAAGACTTCCCTCAACTCCTTTCAAAGGAATAATCTACAAGTAATGTATAAGCTTTCCCCTACACCCAAATAAACTTACAATGCAAAATTATTCTATATTTTTAGAGAAGAGAATGCACTCAATATGGTAGCAATGGTCATGATATAATCAAGACCTGGTGGGGACATCCAAGAAAATTCAGAGTCGACGCTCATAGTATGTATTCCATGATGTCCTTATATGCTCATATGTTATATATATCCATGATTCTTTGTCATCTGTTTGGGAAAAATAACCCTACACATTTCTCAGTTGAGTGGGTAACCATAATGAATGAAGTAGTCAAGGGTTATACCTTCAATGGGGATAAAATGCTATCTGATAATTTGGCCAAGGGAATTGCTGAGTATCAATCATCAAAATCAAAAGGGAAACCTGCTCCTTTTTACATGTCAACATATATTATGTATGCCATTTGTTTCATGACCCCATTCCCACTGATGAACTAGATTTGGACCCCGACCAATCCTGAGCCAATACATTTCTACCACTCCAAATTATGGGAGGAAAATGCCAAAAATTTATTTTACAAAATTTGTCATTGCGTAGTGGTACCTATTCACATAGCTATCTATGGCCACCCTCTGCCCATAATTTCAAAAAATATTACGGGGAACTTAGGTAAACTTGCAAACTGGTTCATTGAGGATAATTTTTTCTATATCAGATTATTTGGTTGTTTTATTCCTCCTCATTCCCTTCCACAGTTTTTACCTGACATGCTGGTATGTAGAGAAGTGGCATCCCAATCAATAGCAGGAGGCATCAACAAGTAACTGAAAGTAGATAAGAAAAAGGTTTGGCCAACTTTCCCCATTCAAGTTGGTATGTTCACATTGTTAGATTTTGGTCATTCTAAATTCTAGGTTGCAGCCCTGGAAGATGTCAAATTATTTGACATTGAATTCAAGAAACATGATCCACATATGATAGTGGAAAATCATTTGGCTCAATTTAACATAAAGTGATACATCCATGAGGATTATCCTTATGATGAGACGTTTAGGGGTATCATATCATACGAAGAAGTTAAAAGAATATTCCAAACCTTG
>WSFP011445442.1:0-20189 GCA_009831015.1 Picea engelmannii | reverse complement strand
GGAATGTTGCAATGTCTTCCATAGAGAGCTTCAAAGGGGATCAATTTTAATGACTCTTGATAGCCATTGTTGTAGGAAAATTCTACCAATGGTAGGTAGTCCTCCCACATCTTGGGTTGATGCATTACTTGCATCCTCAACATGTCTTCTAACACTTGGTTTACCCTCTATATCTTCCCATCAGTTTGAGGGTGATAGGTTATACTAAAGAGCGATTTTCTTTCAAAACCAACAAAAAGATATTTCCAAAAGTTTGAAGTAAAGTTTGTATCTCTGCCAGATATAATTTCGTTAGGCATGCCATGCAGCCTAAATATCTCTTTCATGAAAATGTTGGAAATATCTATTTCCTTGCAAGTTGACTTGACGGGTATGAAATGATAAAACTTGCTCAGTTTGTCCACAACTACCATGATGGCGTCGTTTTGGTTGGTTGATCTTGGTAATATTGTGATGAAATCCATGGAGATGGTTTCCCATTTCCATTCGGGAATTGGTAGGGGTTGAAACAACGATGTTGGGTGTCGGTGCTCTGCCTTGACTTACTGACATTCTAGACACTTATCTAAGTAATCAACTATGTACTTTTTTATGTCGGGCTAATAAAATAGTTTCCTAGTGGTCATGATCATTTTTTGATAACCAGGATCACTAGTATATGGTATTTTGTGTAGTTCATCCATTATGAACCTATTCAATTCGTCACAATTAGGAATATACAATATGCACTTGTAAGTCATTAGGCCATCATTAAACATCTGATATCCTTCGTACTTCATCCCTGTGGGATCTTGCTTTAGGTATGTTTTCACGGTCTTGAAAAATGCATTTTTTTCTTGTGCAGGTTTGACCTTGTCTTTGATGTATGACTCATTGATGCTTATAGCTGCCAAGTGAACTACTTTCATACTTCTACTAAGGGAATCAATCACCCTATTCTCCTTTCCTTTGATATGTTTGATTTCAAAACCAAACTCACTAAGGAGTTCCATCCACCTAGCTTGTCTCACATTGAGTTTTGGTTGTTCAAACAAATACCTTAACCCACTATGGTCTGTCCTAAGTACAAATCTTCTACCTAAGAGGTAATGACTCCATATTTTTAAAGAATGCACTATGGTAACCAATTCCATATCATGGGTCACATAATTTACTTCATTCTCATTCAATTTTATGGATTTGAATAAAATCAAATGTCTTTCTTGCATAAGGACTCCTCTGATCCCTTCCTTCCAGGCATCTGTGCACACAAGGATGTGCTTGTTTGGGTCTGCAATCTTCAGTACATGTGCATTGATTATAAGGTATTTCATATCTTGAAATATTTCTTCACATTTTGATGTCCAAATGATATTAACCCCCTTTTTCTGAAGGGAGGTGATTGGGAAACCAATCTTGGAGAATCCATTTATGAACCTCCTATAGTATCCTTCTAGGCCCATAAAGGATCTAATATCATACACATCCTTCCGGGTAGGCCAATCCATGATGGATTTAATCTTTTCAGGATCAACTGCCACTCCTTCCTTAGAAATAACATGGCCTAAGTAATGGAATTGTTTCTGGAAAAAGTCACACTTACTAAGCTTAGCATAGAGCCGATGTTCTCTTAGTACTTGGAGTACTAGCTTGATATGTTCTTCATGTTCTTCCCTATTGTTGGAATAGATTAGGAAATCATCAATGAAAACCAACACAATCCTATCCAAGAACTTTCTGAATACGTTATTCATTAAGCACATAAAAGTGGTTGGGGAATTGGTAAGCCCAAATGTAACCACCACAAATTCATAGTGACCATATCTTGTACTAAAGGTTGTGTTGTGTATTTCATGATCTTTAATTCGGACCTAATGGTATCCAGACCTCAATTCAATCTTGGCGAACATTTTATCACCCCTTAATTGGTCAAACAAGTCATCAATCCTTGGCAAGGGATACTTATTCTTGATGGTCATCTTAATGAGTTGTTTACAATCTATGAAAAGTCGGAGTGTTCCATCTATACTAATTCTATAGGGTGTTCTAGACATTGGCACCACTCCTAGTACAAGTTATATTGAAAATTCAATATCCCTTCTTGGAGGTAGACTTGGCACCTCTTTTGAGAATACATATTTATAATCTCTTAATATTGGATGATCCTCTAGGATGGGTTTGTCATTCTCAATAGAGTTTAGTACTTGTATTTAATAGAAGGGACATCCCTTTATGCAATACTTCTTCACTTGGAGGGATGATATTTGTCTGATTGAGGCAGGATTTTGAATCCCTTGTAGGGTTTCCCTTCTTCCTTCTTCATTTTTTAGATTCCAAAGTTTTACTGTAACAGTCCAACCTGGTTTTGTGGGTAGCCAACCATTCCATTCCAATCAGCAAATCATAATATCTTAAAGGAAGTATGTTTAGGTTCGCTTGGGTGGGAAAATCACTTATAACAAATAGGCATGATGGTATAACCTTTGTTACTTTTCTTTTGGTTCCAGTGGCTAGTTGTACTAGCCATGATTCAATATGTGTAACTTTTTTCAATTTACATTTCTCAATAGTTTGAGGGGAAAAATAACTCAAATTAGAACCAAGGTCAATTAAAATGGAAACATGATGGTTGGGAATCGTACCTTCCATCTCCACCACTGAAGCTTGGTGGTCAACTTGTTTATTATCCAAGGCTGCATGAATTTGTGGCATGATCCTAGCCACACCATTGATTGTGGTAGCCTCTTGGATGTTGTATATCCTCTTATTGCTTTGTTTCCTATGCATAAAGTACCTCAACAGATGTTCCTCTCCACAACCCCAACATTTCAAGGGTTCTCTCTTCGTGTTACCAGTCTTACTTGGAACTGCTCTGAATGGTTTATTTCCACTTTGGGATGGAAAATTTTATTGATACACACTTCTGGTAGGAAGGCTCATCCTAGAGCTCTTCCCATGGTTCTTAAATCTTGAGGATTTAAAACCATTCTTATTGAATCTCGAATTGTTTTTGTTCTTCTAGTCTTCATGGTGTTTTGACTTATTCTTGAATTTCTCATAGAAATACCTTGGCTTTTGAATAGTATCTTCTAAATGCTTTGGCTCATCAAACTCAATTCTGTCTTGGTAGGACTAAGGTAATCCACTAATGAATCGTTGCATATTTACTTTTTCATCCTTTATGTAGGGAACATACCTCATCAACTTGAGAAATTTGTTGATATATTCATTTATGGTGAGTTTTAGCAGCTTGAGCTCATATAACTCCTTGGTCTTCCCATCAAAGTAATTTTCTGATAGATAATTCTTCTTGAAGTATCTCTTAAATTGTTTCCATGATAATTACTTCTCATGGATTCCTTTCACATTCCTCATGTCCTCCCACAAAATGGAATGTTTCCCATTCAAGTTGAAAATGGCTATCCAAGCCTTTAAGTTTTCAGATTAGTCATGGACTCTAAAGTACTTCTTCAAGCCGAGTAGCCAAACTTCTTATTCTCCCCCCTTCTTAATCTCTCCATCGAAGGTGGGTGTTTTCACTTTCTTGAACTCTTCAGGGTCATGACTCTTGAATTGTTTCCTCTTCTTTTTACACTAGAATATCCCTTGTAGTTGCCAGTGTCCTCAGAGGAATATTTCGGTGAGTGTCTCTTGGCTCTGTGTTGGACCTTCCTTGAGGTTCTCCTCCTAGTGTGGCCACTTTCCAGACCATGCTTTTGTATCTCATGTGGACTTGGAGTTTTCTTAATATGATGCATGTCCACATGACTGGTAGCTGGACCATGTCGTAGTTTCCTTTGTATATATGATAGACTTTGTAGCATGAATGCATTAATTTTAGTCTGATTTTCCTACTTCTTTATCATCCTTTCATTTTCATCCTTACAACTCTATAATTATTCCATGAGGTTTATTACAGTTTTGGCCAAATCTGGAGGGGTTTACATCACCATCCTTTCATCAAATTCTTTCTCTCTATTGTGGGAGCTCTCCCCCAACTCATGGTGTGTCACCATCCCTTACATTGTATTTTTCCTGTTGTTCACTGACTGATTGAGTGCTGATAAAACATTGATGTTAGTTACTAATATACCAATTCATGAACAACACATATCATTTCAAATTGAATCCAACTTCTTTATTTGGAAACATTAGCAACATATAGTGTAGACTTCAAAAACATCTATCAATAGTTTTGTTCCTCTCTTCAGTAGAGGTTCAGACAAGTTTCTTATAGAAGTGGGGTAAGGTAGGTGTTACCCCATAAGGTTCACTAATAATATTTTACGTGACTCATGCATGAGACCAAGTAGGACAAGTCTTGTTTCCATTCTCTATTACCAATTTGTAACATACCTGACCCCTAAATATTATTTTAAGGGGTGGGACATCATAATTTTGTTTTTCCTAACTATCTCAAATCCTAATTTCGGGATTTCCATTGTCTACTTCTTTCCACAATATTTCTAATGGTCGCCACCACACTAAAATATGAGCTCTGGTCTACAAGTTATTGCCTCCCGAAGTTATCTAGGCATTATTTGTTGTGTTATTTAGTGTTCAGCATTGAACGACCCTTTTCTTACTCCCCAAAGTCCCAAAATATGTCCACCTAGACTTGGTCATTTGAAAATTGATGTTTATCATTTGAAACTCGGTGATCGACATTCTACATTTCGACATTCGGCAATAAACGATCGACGTTGAACTCTCAATGGTCGACATTGAATGTTCGACATTCAATGATTGACGATCGATGTTGAACATTTGGCGTTCAGTAATCGATGATCGATGTTGAATTCCCATTTACTATACTATGCCCCAAATCTTCTGAAATCCTGAGGTTCTGGAGTCCCAGTCCCATCACCAACCATGCTGGCTAGGAAGGCATGAAATAGAGGTTGAGACATGATGAGGGCCAGGGGTGACACATGTCATGATCTAATAAGCATAATGGGTCTATGAATCATCCATATCCTGGTGAAACATGGCACCTTAGTTATAGGTCCACATCCCCCTAGATGATGTCAGTGAACCATGTCATCCCTAGGCATATGAAATTCTAGCTTCTTTCAAATCTCACAGTCGAGGTCTTTCCATGTATATCTATAGATCCATGGATCTCATTACTTCATGAATTTGGGCTTCGGAGCTTACCAAATCCCTACATCGCAAATCCCATGAACAACCAAGTCTCTGGACTCTCTAATCTAGCACCATGTTTCCTCATCCTATCAATGGTTGAGACTCACTCCGTCGTTCGTGAATTCAGAGGTTTTCACAGTCTAAAGATTCTTGGCCAAGTTCCCCTGGAATACCAAGTCTCCAGACTATAGGATCTCCTGCCACGTGGCCTCTCATCCAATGACTCTAGTCCAACGGGGGACTTTTGACAGGGTACAAGTGGGGGCCACGTGTCACTCCACGATGAGTTCCTGGTTGGTTGGGAAGTTAAGAGGGGTTATCAATGGAGTCCTTAGATTGATGGTTGAGAGGGATTCTGAGGGATCCGAGGATCAATGGTCCATGTCACTTCAAAAGTTCTACATTTCACATTCTACATCGAACATCAACATTCGACATTCAACACTCTACATCCCTATATATTCACATTGATACCGTTGAATACCCGAACTTATGGGTAGTCATTGATATGTGGACATGTGTCCCTCTATTCTCAATAGTCTAGATTAACTTCACGACTCCTTCATTCAAGAGTTTCAGTGCTAGACAACCGCTATTCTCCCAAAGTGGGACTTCTCCGAAGTACTTAATGATACCCTTCATAAGTCCGATCTAACGATTGAGAGAGATCTCCAATGGATCCCCAGATATACAACCATAATCAATTCATGGCTCTAGCCTTCAGATATGTTTGAGGGTTGTTGAGTCATAAGTCCTAAAGTCCTGAAGCCGAAGTAGCTTCGCTCCTTTCAGGCTTAGCGAGGGGTTCCCAACCCTAGTTCATATCGGGTCAGATTGACATTCCAGGCTACACTCAACTCTTAGTTGAGACTTGATTAAGGCCATGGGTATGAGCCCTCAATCACATGGGTGGAAATCCTGAAGGAACCACCCTTCTCCAACAGAGTTGAACTTGACATTGTCACTAAGTAAACTCAAAGGATCAGTAGGACTTAGACATTTCAGTTAATCCTACCCCGACTCTCCTACAAATTCACATCCCATAACTCTCTAATAACTAAAATAAGGTAAATCAAAGACCATGTATGTAACATCCCAAGTCCGAGCCCCTGTTGAATTGTAATTATGTTTATAGGATGGTGAGCCAAGTGTTTATAAGTTCAATACTTATGTGTTTATTAGGTCGGAGAGCCTAGATGCTTAAGGCCATGAGCCTGATTTTTGTATATGTAAATGCACATATCATTAATAAAATTACACTACTCCATGTAGACCGACCATGAAGAAAGAGTTATGGGGGACTAAGCTCCACTAGGTAGGGTAAGGGAGGGGGATAAGTGTCTAGGCCTAGGGGATAAACTAGAGGGATTACCTATAAAGGAATAATATTTTATTATTATTTCCAAAGGATATGGCTGACATAAGATATGTTGTCCTAAGTTACTGGAAATGGAATCAGTGCTAACTAGAACTCATGTAGCTGCAGGAAGACATGTGTCGACTTGGGCGCATGCAGTTATAGCTGGAAATCCAACTCATTGGGGGTTCGCTTCCCATTCTTGCATTTCTCCCTGTCCATGCATCTGGACCAATTCAAGTTTCCTCATGATCCTTATGATTATCTAGAAGTCTATCACCCTTCCTGATTCCCCACAGGACTCACGCATTGAACCAGTTCTCCATTATCAACCTCTGAGAAAGCACACACCTTTGCAATCCTGCAGTCATACTTGAGTTATCTCACGTGTCTCCTATGAATCTCGATGCACCCTATACCTTGAATGAGTCACATCATGCCTTAACAGTTTGTTGTTAAATCCCATGCAGTTCCTTGACTGAGCGTGGCCTGCTTCCATCATCTATTCTATACTGAGCTTTGTTGTTGCCATCACATTTTCTAGAATTGTCTTAGGAGATAGATTGAAGAAGCAGGTTGTTAGGCCTATGGTTTGAAGAGGTGGGTTGTCAGGCTCATGGATTAAAGAAGTAGGTTGTCAGGCCTGCAAGAAACACTCTCCAGGTTAGAGAGGTTGCTGGGGAATTACTTTCCCAGAGGTATCCCAACTAAAGCTATAGTGCTTGGATAATTCCTATCCATCATATTGTTGAAGCTGTGTAAGGGAAGTGGGGCATTCGAAGGACTATTGATCAGAGAAGGGGCACACTTCCTGGGGTGGGACAGGCATGTGGGGAATGAGAAGTTGTAGGCTATTAGTGTGAGCTGGCCTTGGGAGAAAATCCTTCCTGTTGATCTGTGTGACCTTCCTTTTTTCCTTACCTAGCCTAGGAATCCCTTTCTCGGTGGAGTTTAGTCCTAGATCGGGGGTGACCCACTGCTAAGCATGATGAGCAATGTGGTCTAAATCTGGGAGGTTTGTGGGAGGTTTTCACATAATTAGTGGTCATATATTGAAAGATAAGTACTAAATATCATTTTATTGTATGTTGTGCAACTGTACATGTGTTATAATTGATGAGCAATGCCTGGATATATCGTATATGATGTATGTGTAGGCTTACTGTTATTTCTGCATTAATCTGTGTATGGTTAAAATATGTCATTTGTATGCATATATTCTTAGTACGTTATTAATTATTATTTATTCATGAATAATGGTGTGAACATAATGTTATAGCTGTTAATTTTCATTAGATAGATATGCATTCATATAAATTCATAAATGGTATCAGAGCATAAAGGTTATTCGGGGGCATGTCCTAGCCTTTTGGTTTAGGGCTAGGGATGTCATGAAATGCTATCAGAGCTAGTTGGAAAAATATAAGGTTGTTTGGGTAGCGTTACCCGATAGAGGTTGATGGTCGGGGACGTTAAAAAATGGTATCATATCTTGTTGGAAAAAGATAAGGTTGTTTTGGTAGCATTACCCGACAGAGGTTGATGGTCAGGGATGTTACAAAACGGTATCAGAGCCATGCTTTCAACACTGAGCCTAGATGGTCCATGTTAGTGGAAGTTGAAGAAAACCTTTTGGAAAAAAATTGTTGTCGAAATGGAAAAAAATCAAGTTCATAGCCCATGGTTTCTACTCAGAACCTGGATGGGCCACGAACGAGAAATTCAGCATAGCAATTCTAGAGAATTTTGAGGTACAGAGTACCGGAAGGGTGTTGAAAGAATACTTGGACTTTGTTCGAAAACACAAGAGGTGTAACAAGTTTAATAAATGGCCACAAAGAAAGAAATCACAACATTTGTGGTGTTGGGATGTTAGATCTGGGAGAGAGCAAGATAATCTGTCAGATTAAGCGAATATTAAGTCATGACCGTCAGATCTCATTGAAAGGAGATCGATGGTGGGGATCCATTGCAGAGACCGATAAGGAAATTAAAGTGAGAGCAAGGTGAGACTCTGCAATCCCTTAGGATCATTGATATTTCTTAATCAATAGATCAATGGTGGATATTGATCCTACTATGAATAAGCATCTTCACATTACAGAGATCATGAAGAAAATTAAAGCGTGAGCAATTTGAGTTTCTACAATCACTCTTGGTCGCTAATCTTCACGATCCACTAAAACATGACAATTGATATTTCAAAGTGAGACACGTGCCCAAAGTTTAAGCCGAGGTCACATCTCTTGATCACATGTAGAGAAGACAGAGCGAACTTCATGCAATTCTTGTCCATCGATCCAAGCAGGAGATGCATGTTAGAAGATCGAATTGTTCACGAATTCAAGTTTTGAGAGAAATGGAGTGTGCTAAGATGAAATCTCTCGAAGCCCGACATCTCGAAGTGACATGGCATGATGACGTCACCTAGGGTGACGTGGACTCCCTTAGTCCTACCACGTGTTAGTCAGAATGGTACTTTTGATGACCTTGTTGGACCAAAAGAAATCTCACATGTGGGGCCACGTGTCACACTCTTATATGATGAAAATTTTACTATGTGGGCCCCAAAAGGTAAAGTATATCAGAAATTAGGAGTTCGAGAGATTTGAGGAATGCTAAGGTAAAATCTTCCAAAGCCTGAAGTCCTGAAATCCCTAAGTGACGTGGCCATGCTGACGTCACCAAGGATGGCGCGAACACATGGGATGTGTGCCACATGTTAATGAGCTAAGGACCTATGGAGGACAACCACTTCAGGGAAAAGTGGGGTCACGTGGGTTGAGAACTCCCGAAGGCTAAATGCTAGAGTATACCTCAACCGTCAATCACAAAGGATACGTGGCATCAGATGTGGTAGTCCAGAGACTTGTCACTCTGGAGGGATTGAGAGTGTTGACAGTTTGAAACTCCTGAAGTTGGAGTTCCAAAGTAAATATCAACCATTGGATGTTGGGAAGCCAAGGACCATTGGTCCACCCCACTTCGCGAGTTCACCAATGAAGCACTCCGGGAGATTGGTTGTGATGCATTTTGGATACCGCTGAATCCTGGTGTTCTGAAGCTCCTATCCACTATAGATCAGAGCAAGGAAGGTGGACCGTATATCCATCATTCTTCGTACATTCTATAGTTTATTGTTCTATGATTCTGGGACACATAGAAAAAGGGAAACCTTCGAAGCCCTATATCCTAAAATTTCAACACTATGGATAAGCTCTCGAATCATTAGCACTGGTTCACAGCCGCGGTCACATGCAAACCAAGGGAAGAAGAAAAGCATCTAATGCCTGGAAATTTGTTGTAGAACAGAGTGGGGCTTAGAGATAGAAGCCCGAAGGGGTTCTTGACAGACCAAGACCCATTGAAAATGGAATCTGATATTGTTTTGTTGAATCATATTAGTTTATTATAGAAAATTACTAAGTCCAGTAACCTAAAATTTTTTTTGGTTGACTGCACATTTTTGCATAGTTAACAATTGACAGAACTGAACTGAATTTCTCCACAGTGCATTGAAATCAAGGAGTCATAGGATGCTTACAGTTCGAGAAATGAAGTTAGAGGAATGATCAAACTCCAATGGGAATGGAGAAGAGATAGATAAATACGTGGGCATGATGAAAATCATTAAAAATTTGCAAAAAGATGTCCAAATTCACTGAGAAGATAACAAAAATATCATGAAATCCAGGGAGCAACAAGGAGAATTCAACATAAAGTTGATGCAAAGACTGGAAAGAATAAAAAAAAATTGGATGAGGAGAGTGGCTCAAGCAAACCAGGAAGTCACATAAGAACAAAAAGTGATAGCATGCATCACCAACACTCCCCAAGGCATTCCAATAAGAGAGCACACAACATCTCAAGTCCATCCCATGTTAGGAAGCATAAGAGGTCTGGGGTGGATTAGCTATGAGGAGAAATGAACAAAATAAAACCTCCCATGTTTGATGGGGAGCATAAGAAGGATGAATATGTTGAGACATGGATGTGGGCATGAGAAATTATTTTCAATTGCATAATTATTCTTCACATGCAGAAGGAAGAATTGCCATCTATCAACTCAAAGGAAAGGCATCCATGTGGTGGGATAAACTTGTATAGGTGAAACACATTAAAGAGAAAAATGTTACTTGGATGGAATTCAAAAAGTATTTTGAAAATAAATACTTGACTGAGAGGTACTATGATAAGAAAATGAAAGAGTTCTTTGAACTCAAGCTGGGAAGTATGTCCATTGATGAGTATGAAAGAAGGTTTTTATAATTGTTGAATTATGTCTCTTTCATCAAGGATGAGACAGTAAATATTTAGAGGTACTTGAGTGGTTTTCCATCATCCATCAGTGACAAAATACAATATGATGATCCCAAAACATTGGAGGATACCATAACACGAGCTGAGTTCCTATATGATCAGTAAAAAGCAAGGCCAACTTTCCAAAATCTTGGGAATACAAGAAGAAATTCAAGATGGATCAAAGGAAGAAGGGAATTAAGCCACCATTATTTAGAAATAATCCTTAGGGACAACCAACTTCTAGAGAACATAGAACGATTGAGACAGGTGGTCAAAGGCCAAGGCAACCACCTATTCAATGTTGGGGTTGTAAAGGTTATCATATGTTTAGAGATTGTCCTCACTGAAGTGACAAAGTGAGACTTGTTAACAATTTTAAATGAGTTGAAATAGTGGGGTACGTGGGAAGAAATGTACCAAGGATCTATGCATCCCTAGACAAAAAGAAAGCAGAGTATCAATCACATATGATTGAAGTGGAAGGTATGATCAACAACCAAACCATTACTATTTTAATTGATTTAGGAGCTAGTCATAGTTATATAGATCCTAAGATGGTGGAAAGTTTTCATTTTCCAAGAAACAAGCATGGAAAATCTTGGTTGGTGAAGCTGTATAATGGAGCCAAAAGAAAAGTCAATGAGATGGTTAAGTCATGTCTTATGGACATGAATGGACTGAGCACAAGGGAAGATTTGAAGATCTTTCCTTTAGGTTCTTATGACTACCTAATTGGTATGGATTGGTTAGACCAACACCTTTCCATCTTAGATGGTCATAACAAGGCATTCCCTTTCCTAGATGAGGAAGGAAATCAGATAAATTCCAACGAATTCCTAGGGCATTGACTATCAGAGAAATGTCAGCAATGCAGCTGAAGAAATGCTACAGGAAAGGTTGTCAAATATTTGCAGCCCATGTGGAGGAATCATTTAAGGATAAGGTGCCAAATTTGTAGGATCATGTAGTCCTGGAAGATTTTGAATATGTGTTCAAGGAGGTACCAGGCATACCCCCAAAGAGAGATATTGATTTCTCTATAAATTTAATGCCTCGAGAAGCTCCAGTGTCAAAGACTCCTTACAGAATGAGTACACCAGAGCTGAAGGAGTTGCAAATGAAACTTGAAGAAATTCTGAAGAAGGGGTATATATTCCCAAGTGTGTCACCTTGGGGTGTCCCAGTCTTGTTCATGAATAAGGGAGATGGGAAATTGAGATTGTGCATTGATTTCCGACAGTTGAATAAAGAGACTATAAAGAACAAGTATCCCTTACCAAGGATTGATGATCTATTTGATCAATTGAAGGATGCAAAGATATTTTCCAAGATAGATCTCAGGTCAAGATACCATCAGGTAAGGATTAAAGAGGAAGATATCAACAAGACCACCTTCAAGACAAGGTATGTTCATTATGAGTTCACAGTGGTGCCATTCGGGTTTTCAAATGCACAAGTTGTTTTCATGTGCTTAATGAATGGTTTTTTCCCTAGAATATTCATAAACATTTGTCATTGTATTTTTGGATGACATCCTTGTATATTCCAAGTCAAAAGAAGAGCATGAGAATCATTTGAGGATGGTGTTGAAAGTGATAAGGGAGCATTAGTTGTATGCCAGATTGAGCAAGTGCTCATTTTATCAAAACAAAATTCACTACTTGGGGCATATCATATCTGAAGAAGGGATAGTCGTGGAACCTGAAAAGATAGAATCCATTAGAGAATGGTCAGTGCCAAAGAATTTGATAGAAGTCATATCCTTTATGGGTCTAGATGGATACTACATAAGATTCATTGCATAGTTTTTGAGAATAGCTCACCCCATCACTTCCTTGCAAAGGAAGGGGAAGAAAATTTCAATGGATAGAAGAATGTGAAAGAATCTTCTAGCAATTGAAGCAACTGTTAACGAGTGCTCCAATTTTGAGGATTGCAAATCCAAATGAAGACTTCATTGTATGAACAGATGCATGTAAAGAAGGAATGGGTGGATTCCTCAATAAAAATGGGTTTGTTGTATGTAATGAATCAAGGAATTTGAAGGAGCATGAAAGGCTCTATGCCACTCATGATTTGGAGTTGGCAGCCATAGTGCATGCTTTGAAGAAGTGGAGGCACTACCTCATGGGAAATAAGTTTGAGATGAGGACAGACCATAATGGTCTGAAGTATTTGTTTGATCAACCAACTCTAAATGCCAGGAAAAGCAGATGGTTAGATTTTCTCAGTGAATATGAATTTGATATAAAGAATATCAAGGGGAAAGAGAACAAAGTGGAAAATGCACTCAACAAAAGATTGCATGAGTTGCATGCTACAACCATTAGCATGTACCAATCAGATTTGAAAGACAGAATTGTGGAGGCTGCAAAATCAGATTTGCAATACATGGAATTAGTAACGAAATTGCAACAAGGTAAAATGCAACAGGAAGTTGAGGATTATGAAATGGGAATTGATGGAATCCTCCTATACAGAAGAATATTTTATGTACCCAAATCTTCTGAATTGAAGAGTGTGATTTTAAAATAAATGCATAAGGTGCCTTATGCATGACACCCAGGATATCAGAAAACAATTTCAGCAGTCAAAAGGCAATATTATTGGCCAAGTATGAAGAGGGAGATTGCTGATTTTATTGCCAAATGTTTGGAATGTCAAAGGGTAAGGGCTGAGCATAGACACCCAAATGGTTTACTGAAGCCATTACCCATTCGTGAGTGGAAATGGGAAGTGGTAACAATGGATTTCATCATGGGATTTCCCAGAACATGCAAGCAGAATGATGCAATCATGGTAGTGGTGGAAAAGATTACTAAAGCTGCCCATTTCATTCCTATGAAGACTACTCATAAAGAACCTAATGTTGTTGATATTTATATGAGGGAAGTATCACACTTGCATGCAATACCCAAGACAATTGTGTCTAATAGAGACCCAAATTTTACATCAAAGTTCTAGAAGGGGTTATTCAAAAGGTTTAGAACAAATCTGAACTTTAGCACTGCTTATCATCCTGAGTTGGATGGGAAAACAGAAAGGGTGAACCAAGTGATAGAGGAAATGTTAAGGATGTATGTGATGGACAAACAATATAAATGGGAGGATTATTTACACTTGGTAGAATTTTCCTACAATAATGGGTATCAAGCATCAATGAAGATGAGCCCATTTTAAGCAATTTATGGCAGAAAGTGAAACACCCCAGTAAGTTGGGAAAACCCAGCTGATAGGGTAGTGGTTGGGCTAGAGTTGCTCAAGGAAATGAAAGAAAAAATGATGAAGCATAAGCAAAAATTGAAGGTTTTCCAAGACAGGCAGAAATGCATGTTGATAAGAACATAACTCACAGGGAATTTAAAATAGGGGATCATGTATTCCTGAGATTGAAGGCCAACATAAGCTCCCTGAAGTTGGGAAATTGTTCAAAGTTGACAACTCGATATTGTGTTCCATTTGAAATCTGAGAGAGGATTGGTCCAGTAGCATATATGCTTGCATTTCCTACATGCATGTCTATACATAATGTATTTCATGTGTCATTTCTTAAGAAATATGTACTTGATGCTAATCATGTTATTGATTGGAATATTATTAAGGTGGAGGAGGAAAGTGCTTTTAGGGTGTATCTGGTGTGTATACTGGACCGAAAAATCAAGCAGCTCTGGAGTCGAGTGATAGGGCTTGTAAAAGTCCAGTGGACCTGGTATGGTCCTGAGGATGCAACATGGGAGCATGAAGATGCTATGTAGGCCAAATACTCACATATTTTTGAAGATTTTGGAAATCTTGTTGTTGTTGTGCTAGTAAGTTGCATTGAGGATAGTGCAAAAATAAGGGGAGGGGATTGCAACATCCCAAGGCCATGCCCCTGCTGAATTGTAATTATGTTTATAGGCTGGTGAGCCAAGTGTTTATAAGTTGAATACTTATGTGTTTATTAGGTCGGAGAGCGTATATACTTAATTCCATGAGCCTAATTTTAGTATATGTAAATTCACATATCATTAATAAAATTACATTGCTATGTGTAGACTGACCACGAAGAAAAATTTATGGGGGAATAAGCTCCACTAGGTAGGGTAAGGGAGGGGGCTAAGTGTCTAGGCTTAGGGGATAAGGTAGAGGTCTTACCTCTAAAGGAATAATATTTTATTCATATTTTCCAAGCTCTATGGATGACATAAGCGATGTTTTCCTAAGTTCTTGGAAAGGGAATGAGTGCTAAGTGGAACTCATGTAGCTGCAGGAAGAGAGGTGTCGACCTGGGTGCATGCAATTATAGTTGGAAACCCAACTCATTGTGGGTTTGCTTCATATTTTGGAATTTCTCCCCATCCTTGCATCTTGACCAGTTTCGAGTTTCCTCATGATCCTTATGATTCTCTGGAAGTCTATCACCCTTCCCGATTCATCACAGTATTCACGCATTGAACTAGTTCTCCAATATCAACCTCTAAGAAAGCACACAACTTTGGAATCATGCATTCATACTTGAGTTATCCTGTGTGTCTCTTGTGAGTCTCGATGCACCCTGTAACTTTCCTGATCCGTACCATGCCTTAACGATTTGCCGATATATCCCACACAGTTCCTTGACCGAGCATGGCTTGCTGCCATCATCTGTTCTATACGAAGATTTTTTGTTTCCATCACCTTTTTTGGAATTGGATTAGGAGATGGATTAAAGAATCAAGTTGATAGGCCTTTGGTTTGAAGAGGTGGGTTGTCAAGCCTGTGGACTAAAGAAGTAGGTTTTCAGACCTGCAAGAAACTCTCTCTAGGTGAGAGAGGTTGTTCAGGAGGTGTTTTCCCATAGGGAGCCCAACTGCAGCTATAGTGCTCGGAAAATTCTTGTCTGGCCTATTGTTGAAGCCCTGGAAGGGAAGTGGGACAGGTAAAGGAATGTTGAGTGGAGAAGTGACACACTCCCTGGGGTGGGACAAGCATGTGAGGAATGAGAGGTTATAGGTTGTTAGTGTGAGCTAGACCTAGGAGAAAATCCTTCCTATTGATCTATGCAAAATTCTTGTTGTCCTTATCTATCCCTTTCTCGGTGGAGTTTAGTCCCATATCGAGCGTGACCCACTGCTGAGTGTGATGAGAAGCGTGGTCTAAGGCTGGGAGGTTCGTGGGATGTTTGCACACAATTGGTGGTCATCTATTGAAATATAAGTACTAGATATCTGTTGATTGTATGTTGTGCAATTGTACATGTGTTATAATTGATGAGAAAAGCCCAGATATATCGTAGATGTTGTATGTGTATGCCTACTGTTATTTCCACATTAATCTGTGTATGGTTAGGATGTGTCGTTTGTATGCATATATTGTGAATACATTTTTAATGATTATTTATGCATGAATAATGGTACACACATAATGTTATAGTTGTTAACTTGCATTAGATAGATATGCATGCATATAAATTCATAAATGGTATCAGAGCATAAAGGTTATTTGGTGGCATGGCCTAGCCTGTTGGTTTAGGGTTGGGGATGTCACAAAATGGTATCATAGCTATTTGGAAAAATATAATTTTGTTTGGTTAGTGTTACCTAGTAGAGGTTGATGGCCGGGAATGTCACAAAATGGTATCAGAGCTGGTTGGAAAAATATAAGGTTGTTTGGGTAGCATTAACCAACAGAGTTTGATGGTCGGGGACATTACAACGTAAATATAGTAGTTTACAAAAGTAAATGAGAATTTCTAATAATTGTTCAAACACTATAAGACGTAACCATAAACACAAATATTCAATCATTTCATCCAATGTATTACATAGAGTATGAAAATACTTATCAAAACTAGAGAATGTGAAGAAACTACTGAAAGGGGTGCCTCTTTCCACCCAACCATAGGCACAACCACTCCTGACAGATTTACCGTTGGCCACACCCGATCTAGAACATTATTCTCTGAGATATATTCTTTATCCTTTCTCCATGAAAGTTAGGGATGGAGGCTACTCTCGTCCTCCCACAGAAACTTGGCAACCGGTTTTCTCTATTCCAAGAAAGGAGGTTTGTGTTCCTCGGTCACTTGTCAGCCTTATTTATCATCTTGAAGAGAAACCCTTCCCATGGCTTATTACATCCAAAATGAGCTTGCTTCTCATATTTTCTCTCAAATCCATAGTTGAAAAACATGCTCTCTTTTCTTCTCGAGATTGTTCTCTCTACTATGCCTCCTTGCAGATCTATCTTGTTGGGCCCTTTGTTTTTGGATAAGGAGTTGTGAAAGAAGGAATATAGTCCCAATTTTGGCCCAGTATGAGTTGTGTAAGCTATAGAAGAAGTTGGATACTAGAGCAAGGAGAAGTAACATAAATCAGTTGCGAAAAGGACAACGCAATGCAAATAAAGCAAAAGTTGTTGCAACATAATAAGAAAGTGTGCAAGCCAAAGCCAAAAGGCACAATTTAGATTATATATAGGGATGAATATAATTGTAAAAGGGTTGATTTATGGTTGGGTTTTGTTAGTATCACAAGTGTAAGGATTGGTCATAGTTATTGTCTACTATTGAGAAGTCATATTTTGAGTCTGTAATGTAATCCATACGCCATTTTTGAAATTAGAGCTCTGCAACATGAGTCTAGAGCTCGGAGTCTATAACAGAGCGCTAATGTGTATCTCTAAGATTGTAATTGAGAAAGATACGAAGATAATATATGAATAAGGATCTAAAATTTCAAAATATGTTGTGTCTTTCCGTGTTTATCCTTAGGCATTGTATCTTTACAGTACTTCTTTATGGCTTATAAGTTCCATAGGATGTCTTTGTGTTTGAATTATTTTACACAACATAAGTAGCTTTAGTTCTTGCATATCTGAGTTCATATTTGATATATAGTTAGATGTCTTGTACAAGATCATGATGAATCTTGAAGGTTCTGTGAATCCTCCTAAGTATTTTCCTTTCCCTTCCCTATCCTTTTGTCTCACCAGTGCTTTGGGTGAGACTTATTCTCTTCAAAGGAGATAAAAATGCCAACGCTCTAGACTACTCGGTACCTTTTTTCGGTAACCTGAGAAGGAATCTGGTCTGATCAATCTTGTGCCAACAAAATGGTTTTGTTTTTGGGACCTGTGTTAAAATTAAACCTGTAGGGAGGTTTCTTCTGTGGATTCATAGATCTAATATTGACCAATGGTGGGAGAGAAACTTTGATGCCTTCATATGGAAAGAAGGAGAGCTAAGAGAAAAATCTATGAAAGATACTCGGGAGGTTAAGTTCCTGGAAGAACTTTTACACTGGGTAGATAGGCTCTAGGAAGATCCAGATTTCCAAGAATGAGTCAAGAGGACATGTACTTGGGACACAAAAAATATTGCAGTGCCTCATCAGCTGTAATGTCCAGTCATGCGAGAGATTTATTTTTGGGTCAATACCACATTAGAAGGATACATTATTGAGTTTGTAGCTGATAATCACCAATATTTTTCACGAGTAGAGGCATATTTCAAGAAAGATGCAAGGGGAAGACTGCTGAGAGAAATCCCCCTCCGTATTAAAATTTTCTTGATGGAAGAGGGGATGTTGACTGTGTCCCCAATTGTGACGGCAGCGTAAACATCCTTTCTTGGGGTAAGGAAAGGTTGGGGTAGAGTCATGGCCTGAGAGAGGGTAAGGGTTCTTTGATAAGCATGGGAAACAACAAGAAATGGAATCAAGAGACGAGGGATCCTTGAAAATAATTGTCATAGTTGAGAAGTGGTGGCATGACTAGATCAAGAAAGAAACAAGATAGTATGAGAAGTTTTCAAAATAAGTCAGACCAAGAGAAGTAGAGGAATGATAGATGGAGGATTTGTGGAAGATGAGAAGACAGGAAAGACTGGCCAGTCAAAGATTAATTGATAGAGAAATGCAGAGATAAAGAAGTCCCCAGGAGGGTGGAAAAGAAGGAGAAGGTGTAGAATCAAGGGAGAAGGAAGAGGAAATGGATATTGAAGAGGAAATGGAAGATTCATCCATGATGACAAAAAATATCGAGAATATGGCTGAAGATATTTCTCCAGAGGAAGAAAATGAGACCCCTCAGATCAAAGAAAACTACCTCAAATCTAGTGGCACCAGCCCCGAATCGCCCATACCCCAAGTGTATTCTATACAAGTGCATGTCTTCTATACCCCATACCTCAAGTGACTGCTTAGAGAAATCCCCCCTCTTATGCTAGTTTTTTTCCAGTACAATTAGTTAGTCAGTCACAGCCATGAAGTGCGAGTACAGGGAGGATATTGGGATCCCTTGGTAGATCGCAAGTAGGACCATTCGGTTTCATTTTGATAAGATAAACAACATCCACAATGGTTGGTCACATAGGAGGTTTGATTTCCCGATACCCATAATTTTTGGGTAAGGGAGATGAAGATGTGGAGCAACACCGGTTCTTGTGTGAAGAAATCTAGAGATCCAGAGGGACTCTGGATGTGAATAAGTTGGTTGAGTTTTAGACTACCTTGAGAGGTTGTGCTCTCAAATGGTACATGAATATTATTTATCCTGAAGTGCCAAGAATGCAAGGTCAATCATTCACACCCACCCAGGTATGGACAAGGTTCATAGAGGAGTTTAAGCTACCTCAGTCAGAACAACAAGATCTATTTGAGTTGCATGAGATTCAACAAAGGAAAGGTGAATCATCCTAGGAATATATCCAGAAGTTTAAATACGCTATAGGGAGGTTATCAAATCCAATCCATGAGGAACATCAAATAGAATGGTACATTTAGGGATTTATACCTCTGACAAGGATTTTGCTAACACAACAACAGATAGCCACTTTGATAGATGCCTTGGAACAATCGATGAAGATTGAATCCATGGTGGGGTATCCTGGGAGCTTGAGAGTGACCGGACCCCCAACAGATGAAAATCTAGTGCAACTACAAGGGAAAATATCAGCGCTTACATAAAACATTCAAGAACTGACGATACCTAGAACAGGGCGACTGTAGGTTTGGTGCACCAGATGTTATACAGAAGGACATATGGTGAATGAATGTCCACGAATGAGGGGAATGGGACCTCCTAAGAATCCGATGGGACCCTCACCAAGAGCCATGGGAGAAGTTGTGCAAGTGTCTGGGAATTTACCATTCCATAACCCCACCCCATATCATACTTTTCTAAGGATCCAAGAAACACCAATAGTTGAGTATTGTGATATTTTTTGAATCCATGGGCATGGGCCGAGACAGTGCCCAATTATGCAGAAATATTTGAAAGTACCAAATACAATACACTGTGACTTCTATGCATCTACCACACATACTACTAATCAATGTAGAGCATTGGATGCACTTGCAGACAGGTTGGACCGAGCAACATTCAGGGTGAATGAAAACCCTCAGGGACTGGGAAGAGGTCGAGGAGGTGGAGCTGGAGGAGACTT
>ML870295.1:7890-20189 GCA_009831015.1 Picea engelmannii | reverse complement strand
AATTAATTAAGATATGACCCATAATAACTCAAAATTACGAAAATCGTCGGAATGCAACGAAACCAAAACCAAGTTGTGCGGAATGGATCCTGATGATGAACGATGCAAGTCGGGCCCAATAAAACCCCTCAATATCTCCCGAATTCTCTGTCACCCCTATCTGGTTACTCTGGTAGGCATAGCACTCTGTAAAGTTATAATGTCCCAAAATGGGGACATTACAGTCCTCCCTGCAGGAATATTGCTTGTCCTCAAGCAATAACTGAATCCAACTACATATGATATCGGGGTCCCATATCAACCTATGTGACACAAGGTAGACTCCCCTCAAGATGTGGTATCTCCAAGTGCTCACCATGCATGACACCCACATGCTCCTGATGAGTAGAATGATCAATGGCCAAGGAATCTCAGTCAACTACCCGAGTAACCACTCTACTCGAAACTCAAATCCATCAAACGCTGAAATACCAAGCACTCCAATCCCTGTATCCCATATCAGAATGTCAACTACAATGCCCTGTGGAGTATAGTTCTGTAACATATCAACACCATGAGTCTCTTGTAAATAACACATGGCCTCAACCCGAAATGGGTCTATCCTACAAAACCATACCAAACTCAACACGACCCCCACTGACTAAACATGTTGCTGCCATAGTGAGGTACCACAAGACCTCGACGAATCACCAATTAGTGACATGCTCTCCCCAATACTGAAACTTAATGGAAAATCAAAGTGACTCCCCCCTGCAAACATCCGCTCTTCTCCATCAGACAATGAAATGTCCGGTCTTGTAATCCCAGGGTCTCATGCTAGTCTCTGACAGGGACCATCATGTCGATGTTGCTCTACTCTGATCATGACTGTCTGCTCAAAGTATCCATACTGGACCCTACACTCTTGGATCCTCATAAGATGAAACAAACTATTGACCAAATGGACTCCCGGATCCCATGTCAAATTTGGAAGTTCATCACTTCCAATCCCCACTAACTGTTGGTGTGCCCTACTGGTAACTGTCGAAAGCACTCCACCTTCATCCCAATGAGAGTCTGAATATGTAGCAACCTCTGAGATATCCTTTGTCCCATGGCCTAGGATACTCCCCATCACGCCCATGGCCTCAACTATCTGCCCCTGATGATCCACCCCTATCCTGATGAATGCAATCAAGACACTCCTATCAAGTGGTCTCGACCTACCAACTCTCCATGTCCCCTACCACTGTCTAGCTCCCCCTGTGTTGTTGTCAATGATGAAAGTATCGGGAAAGGCTATCATAAATATCTGCAACCAACTGTAGGACTTGAAAGTATCATATGCTTTGGTCAATCCAAACGACTTAACCAAAATCTTGCCCATCGACACCCATGGTATATAATCGCCTGTACTCATCACTGAACACCAACCATTGGGTATTATTATCCCCACTTTTTAGGGATAACTAGGAGATCATGTCTCAAGGCCCACAGGTCCTAGACATGGAGTACCGAGAACAGGATTGACCTGAGCATGGCCTTGGAGGGCCCACCTTTTCTTCTTCCATTGTCTTTGTCTTGTCAGTAGCAGCAACATCCATCACCATTGACTTGGTCCTGTATTAGAAGAGGTTCTTGCTCCCTAAGTTAATTGGTCCAGGTATCATGGTATGTGTCACTTTTGATCATTGAAACCTTTAAATATATGCATCTGATTCTTTTTATCTCTAACAACTGCTTGGATCTTACATTTTCCCACTTGACCATGTTTGGGGGGATTGACAAGGTGCCCTAGCAAGCCTGTGTCACCACGCCAAGGCAGTGTCCCCTGATTAGCTCTTGAACAAAAAAAGCAAATAAATGAATAAAAAGAATACAAAGAATAAAGGCAAGAATGGGCTTGGAAAAAATGCATCCGTGATAGGGACAACTCGCCTTCTACAAAGGCACCCGCAGGTAACACTTTGCATGCTTGGCCCTTACTGCACCCACATGCTTGGACATCCCCTGACCACATCAGCCACTTACATGGCTTGGATGAGGTCTTTCTGGGAACTTTCCTTTTTCTATGGACACTAGCCCAATAGGACGCCTTGTCCTTTTCCCCAGACTTGTATTGTAGGCTTGTGTAACGTCTTTAAGCTATTGACTGATGTATTAGGGATTTTATGCATGTGCTTAATAATATTAATGATGAAATGTGATTGACATTGCTATGATCCCTGTGACTGATGAGCCCATGGAGAGCATAGCTTTTGATGTCCAGGACCATACCCGACAGACAGGTACCATTTGGACCGGTACATGTGGGGAGATGATCAGTTCGGACCTCCATGGGGCTGAAGAGCCCACCAGATGGATGTTGAGACCCCATCAGGGGGTAGAGATAGAGTAGACGGTGAGCAGAAACTTTGTACGGGAGAAGAAGAGGACGTTCCACCAGAGGCACCCCGACACAGCTAGACCTAGGGGGATTGACCCATTTTCAGTAGGACGTTGGCTCTAGATGGCCCAGGACGTCACCAGGAGGCTTATGACGTCATCATGAGCGTGTTGGTAGATGGACAAGGCACTTGGCACGTGTGGCAGCTTGGAGGAGCCCAAGGAGGGCTAACGTCTCACTTCGAGAGGCTGCATTTGCCCTATTAGGGGCTAACGTCACCCTAGAAAGGGGTGACGTCTTACCTTTCTGCTTGATTAGGGTTTTTACTTAGCATTTAATGTAAAAACAATATTATTTTGATATTATGGCCTTGTCGGCCTTTTTATGACCTAAAAAGTAAATTAGGTCATTGATACAGTATATATTGAGAATTTTGATCCTCATTTTATCATGATCACTCATTCACTCCATAAGGAGGTCTGAAATTTGCGCCCTATCTTGGGTATTTGGTTGATTTAAGGAAGGCGCACTTGTTGAAGGAAGACTTTTTGGCATTTTATGGTGTTTCTCTTGAAGGAAGGTGTTACAACTAGGGTTTGCATGGTTATTTCTTGATGAATTGTAAGTATTTTTCTGCAAAACTTCTTGAATGAATGGTTGTAGTTCAATTTCTTGCATGTTGTTTATGATTATTGCTAAACAAAAACCCTAGGGGACAAGCACACAAGTAGGTCATTGTCTCATGTCCCCTGATAGAGAAACTTTCAGCCATTGAAGGAGAAAAAGAGCCTAGCCGTAGCTACACTCCTTTTTCTTCCTCCCTTTTGCTAGCCGTACCATTTAGAATTCGGGAGGGAGAAGACGTCCCAGGCCTAGGTTATCTACACTTAGGGCCGTTTTTCTTCTAGAGTTTGATGATAGAGCCTTGTTGTAGCAACACTCTCCCTCACCAGACTCTCTTGTCTTGATTTTATCCTTTATGCTAGTTGTTTTGCCAAATTGACCTAAGGAAGGAGGAGAGAGCATGAGGCCTTGCTATAGCAACACCGGAGTGAGCCTCTCTCCCCTAGGGTTTTGATTATGAGGCCCTGCCATAGCAGCACTTCAGAACTCTTCCCTCTAGTCCTTAACCTTCCTCCTTCAACCCTTGCGTCCTTCATTTTTTGACTCCATTTTACCCTAAGGCACTGATCTAAAGTCCTCCAATGTTGAAGTGAAGTTGATCAAACAACTCTCCAAGTTCTTTGAATTTCAAACCCTAATCTACTAACCCCAAGTTCCTGACGTCATCATTGGATATTTCATCTTTAATGCAGCAACGTTTTACTTTATGAGCAATTGAATGGTGGTTTAAAGCATTTATTAAATGAAGTGTTGATTGGTTACATTGAATGCCACATCGTTCCAATATTTATTGGTGAAGTGTTATATCTTTTCATTTGCTATTGATAAACATTGACTTCGTCAACACTTATTGCTACATTGCTCATATATTTATCAGACAGTCTTATGAAGTACTAACCCATTGAAATATAGCTTGCATATATTAGTTTGTTGTTGCTTTGTTCCAGGCAGGTGTTCTTCATTGGGGATTTACTTTATTATTGGCATTTTAGTCGGTATTATCTGTTTGGTGGTGACTTGTGAAAAGGGAAATCTTATCTTCATCCTATTAGCCTTTGCCTCTTCAAAACCACAGGTCACCGAGGACGTCTCCCCTGGGCTTAACCTCCCTAAAGAGAAAGAACCTCCCCATCGTGGTGACATTGGGTGGGATAGGTTCTTGTTACGCCAGTTTGGCCTTCCATCTTATAGCCTTTTCTCCTAGCTACAAACTGTGCGATGACATTTTGGCGCCGTTGCCGGGGAACACTGAGTCAATTCTCCTCAAAACGACAAACCTTTCCGGTAAGCCTTGCCTCAGAGCCTTATCTTACAAGCTTACCTGGTGACTCCACTAGGGTGTTTTCCCTTATCCTTTGATAGTTTCAGGCAAATTATCTGGTGACTCCACTAAATTTTCCAAGGTGCCACCTTACTCTCAAAATCTGTGATATTTCCAAGTTATGGAATCATGGCACACTGGGATCAGATGTATCCAACTATTGATTTCAAAAGTTTTCAAGGATACCCAAATTACTTTGATACAAAATGGCTAAACAATTCTCCAAGATTCTTTGGCCTCCCAACTCCTCACATTGTAAATTTTTTGGATTATATGAGCGAAACAAAATTGGGAGGAGAGAATGCTATTATACAATTGTTCTTACTCACTCTGCCATCCTACTTACAAGATCGTTTTAAGAGTTGTTGCAAGGACAGGGGTATATCATCTTTCATACACCTGATCGGTAGGTTTATAAACCTTACTAAGCCACATTGCCAAACGTATGAAGATGTCCTTCAAAACCTCATGGTAGCCTTAGACGATAAAGGATTCACCACTGAGATTGTAGAAGATCTCGGGAAAGCATATCATGATCAACACCAAGAATCCTCTGATATAAAAGACGAGGTTTATGAAGACCATTATCAACCCCTTGAAGAGGAGCAAGACCTCTCCCATAATCCAATAGAATGCAATGAAGATGTAACTAGAAAGGCAGATTATGAGGATGAAGCACCAGTAACTGCTCCTCCATCCGACAAAGCTCTCCAAGATCATATTCCATCTGCAAAAAAAGAAGAGAATGAGGTAAGTTATTTTCCTCTCGAAATTTTTGATGATACCTTATTCTATGACTCAAACAGTGATGAAAAAATGGAGCCCTCGAACAAACTAGAAGATGATGAAGCTCCTACACGGGAGGAAGTGAGCAAGGTGAGTTACTTCCCTTTCCAAATTTTGAATGATTCTCTATTTTATGATGTGGAAAGTGAAGTAGTTTCAAATGTTTTAACCCCTTCATGTTATGATGAAGACAATGACTTTGTTCATAATTTTGATGAATTCATACATGTCGAGAAACGTAGATGGGATATGATTGGATATGATGCCAATCCCATGTACGACATTGATGGTCCTTTCCAAAAGTTGCCTTTGCATTTATCACATGAAGTTACTAATGATTTTGACATTTGGCAACAAGAACCTGACTCTATTAAGACACCCAAGGATGACTTGATGCTACGCTCTCCGATTAATTTTCGGTCATATCTTGAGGACTTTGATGACTATCCATCCGAGCACTTAGATTTATCCTATGAAGAAAGTTATCAACCAACATTATGCTCAGATATTGATAAAAATGAGGAAGTTACTTCCCTGAAGTAGGATGCATGTGATAAGATTTTCCACCCCCCTTTGATCACTTTACCTTGCTATGTCACTGAAGGTGTGGTTTGGAAACATGTCCCTTATCCCAAGTCTCCTATAAGGCAAAACCTCATTCTGGATTTTAGGGGAAAGTTGAGTGCCTCAAGAAGAAGCTTATTATCACAGTTTTCCAGCCTCCCCTTTAGGAATGGTCAGTCATCCTTTCAGTTTTTGCTAATCCCTTCTCAGGCCTCAAGTTGTGAAGACGTCCAAGGTAGCCAGCATTAAGATTCCTCGAGTCAGTCTCCTGAACCTTTGACTTTTCACAATCCATTCCTGAGATGGATTGAGCACTCTCCTGAGATTATGTATTGGGATCACTTTTTCCATCCCACCCGCCTCCATGAGTTAGACTTTGAGATTTCCGATGATATGATATATATTCTAACCCATGACATTTTTGTGCTTGATTTATCACTATTTTGGTTTATGATGAAGCACAAAGGCAGGTATCGAGGAACGTTGCTGGATTGGCTTCACTTGTTGTTTGACTACACCCAACATTCCAGCCAACAGGTAAGTACAGGTAAGAAGTTCGCTTTCATCTTCTTACTCATTGATTGTTTTATTTTAGTATATATATCTATGTATGTTGGGGTGGCATTACCACCCGAATTTTGTTATTGATACTTCTATCGAGATTGAGTGGGTCTACAGGTTATGCCAGAGATGTTGAGGTTCTCATGCACTCTATGGTGAGCACATGTCCTCGAGTTGGAGCCAGATGTTATCCCCACTTTTTAGCGATAACTAGGAGATCATGTCTCGAGGCCCACAGGTCCTAGACATGGAGTACCGAGAGCAGGATTGACCTGAGCATGGCCCTGGAGGGCCCACCTTTTCTTCTTCCATTGTCTTTGTCTTGTCAGCAGCAACATCCATCACCATCGGCTTGGTCCTGTATCAGAAGAGGTTCTTGCTCCATGAGGTAATTGGTCCAGGTATCATGGTATGTGTCACTTTTGATCATTGAAACCTTTAAATATATGCTTCTGATTCCTTTTATCTCGAACAACTGCTTGGATCTTACATTTGCCCACTTGACCATGTTTGGGGGGATTGACAGGGTGCCCTAGCAAGCCTGTGTCTGGCGGTTTTGGTTTGCCACTGGGGGGGTTTCTGAAAAGCCATCATCCGCTCCCATCATAATACCACTTTTACATCTTGTTTCCCACTCATCTATCCCATTACCCTTGTCCGAGCATTGGGTTGACCTATTTTCAGGACTGCACCTTACCTCGTGGGAAGAAGGGGCTAAAGGCCCAGAAGGTAAAAGCAAGTTGGTAAAAGATAAAAGCCTAAGAATAAACCTCGAGATGCTTCGCCCAGGGATCCCTGAAAAAGCAATAAAAAGCTTCTCAACAAGAAACAAGAGGGACCAAGAAAAGTAATAAAACAAGACCTAGTTAGAGGATAGGGGGTCTCATCACGAGCCAACCTATTAGGTTCATGGGTATCTAGCAGTATGACATTGCCACCAACTGGTTACCACGCCAGGGCAGTGACTCTTGGTTGCATGGCCAAGGAAAAGGGGGTCTCATCACGAGCCAACCTTCTCATTTCTGCGAAAGTACTTGTGGGTAACGTTGTGAACTCTGGTCACCACGCCAAGGTAGTGTCCCCTGATTAGCTCTTGAACAAAAAAAGCAAATAAATGAATAAAAAGAATACAAAGAATAAAGGCAAGAATGGGCTTGGAAAAACTGCATCCATGACAGGGACAACTCGCCTTCTACAAAGGCACCCATAGGTAACACTTTGCATCCTTGGCCCTTATTGCATCCACATGCTTGGACATCCCCTGACCACATCATCCACTTACATGGCTTGGATGAGGTCTTTCTGGGAACTTTCCTTTTTCTATGGACATTAGCCCAATAGGACGCCTTGTCCTTTTCCCCAGACTTGTATTGCAGGCTTGTGTAACGTCTTTAAGCTATTGACTGATGTATTAGGGATTTTATGCATGTGCTTAATAATATTAATGATGAAATGTGATTGACATTGCTATGATCCCTGTGACTGATGAGCCCATGGAGGGCATAGCTTTTGATGTCCAAGACCATACCCGACAGACAGGTACCATTTGGACCGGTACATGTGGGGAGATGATCAGTTCGGACCTCCATGGGGTTGAAGAGCCCACCAGATGGATGTTGAGACCCCATCAGGGGGTAGAGACAGAGTAGACGGTGAGCAGAAACTTTGCACGGAAGAAGAAGAGGACGTTCCACCAGAGGCACCCCGACACAGCTAGACCTAGGGGGATTGACCCATTTTCAGTAGGACGTTGGCTCTGTTATCCCCGTTTTTTAGTGATAACTAAGAGATCATGTCTCGAGGCCCACAGGTCCTAGACATGGAGTACCGAGAGCAGGATTGACCTGAGCATGGCCCTGGAGGGCCCAGCCTTTTCTTCTTCCATCAGATTTGTCTTATCAACAACAGCAGCCTCCATCGCCATCAGCTTGGTCCTGTATCAGAAGAGGTTCTTGCTCCATGAAGTAATTGGTCCAGGTATCATGGTATGTGTCACTTTTGATCATTGAAACCTTTAAATATATGCATCCGATTCCTTTTATCTCTAACAACTGCTTGGATCTTACATTAGCGCACTTGACCATGCTTGGGGAGATTGATAGGGTGCCCTAGCAAGCCTATGCCCATAGGTCTTGGTTTGCCACTGGGGGAATTTCTAAAAAACCATCGTCTGCTCCCATCATAGCACCACTGTTTCATCTTATCTCCCACTCATTTATCCCATTCCCCTTGTCCGGGAATTGGGTTGACCTATTTGTAGGATTGCACCTTATCTCGTGGGAAGAAGGGGCTAAAGGCCCAGAAGGTAAAAGCGGCTGGTAAAAGACAAAAGCCTAAAAAATGAAACCTCGAGATGCTTCGCCCAGGGATCCCCAAGAAGGCAATAAAAGGCCTTGTTGCCATCCTAATATACACTTGCAAACATGAGCAAAGTCCAGCTCACTTAGTGTGTCCTTGGAGGCACAATGCCTAGGTTCACAGTCCACACTGTCACCTTGACTGGAACCTCCTCCTTCTAGGCTTACTCCTAGGGAAGCCAAGGGGGGTAGACCCTAGTTACTAGATATGATTTAACTTTGAAGTTCTAGGAGTTGGTTTTAATTTGTTAAATGTTTAAGGGGGGAACTAACCTATGATGCTAAGGCAGCAAATGCAAAGTGTAAGATTAATTATGACAAGCAAGTCCTTCCCTAAGTCAACTAAGACTAGTGCCTAAATGTTGGGCAAGGGGTCAACTAAGTTTTGAGGGGGATCCAATTACAAAAGATTACAATTGAAATTAGATTACAATTATCCCACAACAAAGATACAAATACTTACACAAAGAATGAGAAATGGTACAACAATTATACAAGAGATACACAAGATACAAATAGACAAGATTTAAAAGGATGTCAAAATGTGAGAGTTAAGAGATAATCAAAGTTAAGACCAATCACATAAGGCCAAGCATGCCCCAATAGCACTTACTCTATTGGACTGCTTTTCAATGGCAACCACTAAAGCACTCAAGAGTCAAGAAAATGATGCCTCCCAAATGGGATACTCAAATTCTTATTGAATCATACCACAAGAGCATAAAATAAAGATGTAAATAGTTGGAAACTAAATGCTCAAGAAATAAAACACTTAGACGTTCAAACCACAAGATTGCATGTAAGATTGATGAAAATTAAAGTACTTGCAAGATAGACTTCTAAACAATCATCCAAAGATACCCAATAATAAAGATTGTCTAGGAGACTAAGTGGTTAGGAGTTGTTTAAAGATTATATCAATTTTATTTGCCCTCCCTCTAACTAAGTGTTTGAACCTTAAACCTCCTCCTCCTGTTGCCAAATGGTTGCTGGCTGCTCAAGATAGTAAGGCAACGAGGCCCACCCTAGCTTTCACGGTCAGCCCTGACAGTAAGAGTACTTCCCAGAGAGGACACACACCTGGTGCGCCACGGGGTAGTCCCCTGCCACTACCCTCCACTGTTTTCCTCACACCCATTTTAGATGGTGAAGATGGTGGAATTAGGTTGTCCTAGTTGGTCTAAAAAGTTATTATGATTTATGGGTAAGTCTTAAGTTGTGTTGTGAGTGTTTTAGATGACTTTTAAGTGCTCAAAAACAGTGATTTATGCTCAAAACCGAAACTTAAAATTGACTGCAGTGAATGTGTTATAACTTAGGAAATGAAAAACTAACACCACATCTGAAGCATGAATTGAAAGCTGAAAGGATACATATCATTCATTTAACCATGTCATTCACCATTCAATGTGTAAACTTGAAAGAAAGATGTAAAGTGAAGACAAGAATGGCTTGCCAATTATAACAGAAAATTACTTTAGATTTTATCACTTAGCCACACAAATTATCCCATGAGAAGCTTGCTGAAAATGGAAGTGCTTGTTGAAAAGAAAAACTAGATCCTACACCATTCACATATCCATGAGTGCCTTTGCAAAAATAAATGAAAACTTGAAAGCTTGAGAGATATGTTTGCCAAAGAATGAATCACCACTTGAACATAAATATGTGTTGCATTTAGATGTGCTATTACTTAGATCATAGTGAAACTCAAAGCATGTAAACGAAACTATGCATCTAAGACTTGAACTAAGATTAACATATGTGTGAAATCTAACTCTAGAATATTTTAAACATGTATGCAAGAGAAATCATTCACATATTACCATCCTAGCCATACGATATTGGGGGTTACTTTCCCAAGGTGTAGGCAAGTTAAACTTTAAACAAAACTTGAAATGTAAATGAGCAAACCACTCATAATGGCACAAGGTGGAGGCAAGCCTACCAATGTTGTGCCAAAGAGGGTTGGAAAATAAAAACTTAAATGAAATATAAAATCTAGCCCAACAATTTTGGGAGGTTGGCTTTGCCAATCACTCTCCCAAGGTGTAGGCAACTAAAACTTGCTGAAATGAAATACAAGAAGCAAAAAGATACAAGAGAATGCAAGCCTCAAGGGAACTTCCCAGGGGCTTGCTACAATGATAGAGAAAGAAGAGAAAAAGAAGGGCAAATTTACCCAACTATTGTGGCAGCTTTTGTAGTGTTGTATGGATGAACTTGAGCAGCATATCCCCTTGTTTCTAGTAAGAACCTATAAAAACCAGCAAGCAAAAGTTTGCTGGAAATGTTGCACAACACAACAAAGTTAAAAAAAAATTATGTTTTTTATGCATAATTTTTTCACATAAAATCTCCAAGTGAAAAATGAAAATATATGACCTATCTAAGATGGTTATTAAACTAAAATATATGATGAAATGAAACAGAAATATAGGACTAAACAAACTAGGAGTTTAAGTAGAGGTTGAGAGAAGACTCCTTCTTGAGGCTTTCCCAACAATCCCTTGAAATAAACTTGCAAAACTTGAGACAAAAGTGAGCATAGAATAGATAATGTGTATGGATAAGTTAACTACTTGAAATATTTCTAAGAAACTAGCTACCCAACACAAATAAATCAGCAAGACTACTCTTTGCTAATCTACCCAAATAAAATACTTCATTCAATATCTATTCAACACAACTCAAATGAACTCAAATACCACAATATCACCTCATGTGAAGAATGCAACAAGAATACTCTTGGTGATCCAAAAATCCTCCAAAGTTTTATTAATCCAAGTGAGAGTGTTGCAGCAACAAGTTGCTCCAAGACTCTCAAGAGCATATGAGTGAAATGGCAAGATTGCAAGAGCAAGAGAATGGGATGAAATTCCAGTATAGTAACACTAGCTCAAAGAATGGTAAGTGAAAGAGTGAGGAGAGGTTCCTTTTATAGCTCAAGAGGCAAGGTGAAGGCACTTGGATGAGCTCCAAGTGTCAAAACCCAAGCAAACATGTGAATCTCAAGGACGAGGGTGCACCACGTCTAGGGTTTTGGCATGAAAGAGTGTATGGATGAGTGAGGTGGAGTGTGGGGACCACTAAAGGGTGATGTGGTAGGCTAGAAAGGGCACACTAGTGATGGAAGGGGCCCATACACCATTTAAGTGAAGTTTGATAAGGTTTATGGGTGAAGGGGGGCGCAAATCCCCTAGGGGGCGTGGGTGTTTAGTTGAGTGGATGAGTTAGGGGGTGTAAAAAGGTTGTAAGGTAGGTTGGGTAGGCTAGGGATGTCTTTTCTTGCCTTTTGCCATCTTAACATTTACCCATTAACTCAAAAATTACAAAATTTTGACATTTCGGCAATGTCACTTAGCAATTAAAATTGTTGTTTTAACTGACTGACACTCCGGGTGGATAAATGCATAGCAAAACTTGTCCGACTGAATTGAAACTTGGTCCATGGGTGTAGGGGGTGCCTTTCCATTTCTTTTGAGCACAAATACCCCTATCAAAAACCCAAGGACCTAGTTTTTACCAATATTTTAAAAACCGAAACCGGTACCGGAACCGGTCGAGGGTCCAACCGAAACCGGTAATAAACCGGTCAAACCGGTTTCAATGAACCGGTTTTTAAAAAAATACATAAAATATTTAAATTTTAACGAAAAAAATATATTTTTAAGATTTTAAATCATGTTTCCAAAGCATTAGAGACAATTAGAGACAACAT
>ML870285.1:0-11471 GCA_009831015.1 Picea engelmannii | reverse complement strand
CCTAGGAGTTAGCCTAGACGGAAGAGGTTCAAGTCAAAGTGACAGCGTGGACTTTGAACCTAGGCATTGTGCCTCCGAGGACACACTAAGTGAGCAGGACTTAGCTCATGTTTGCAAGTGTGTATAAGGACGACAACAGGGGGAAGTACTAACCTAAGATGCAAAGGCAGCAATGCAAGATGCAAGATTACTTATGTCAAACAAAACCCTTCCCTAAGTCAACTAAGACTAGTGCCTAAGGTTGGGCAAAGGGGTCAACTAAAGTTTAAAAAGGTTGATTACAAAATGATTACAAAGTTTAATTAAGTACCACTATCTCACAACACAACTAGATACAAGTACTTACATAAAGAATGAAAGATATTACAACAATTATGAGCAAAGGTACAAGATAGACAAGATACAAATAAACAAGTTCACCAAATGCTTAAATGTGAGAATTCAAAGATATTCAAGATATAAAGATCATCAACATTTAGCCAAGCATGCCCCAATAGCACTTACTCTATTGGACTGCTTGTCAATGGAAAACCACAAAGCACTCAAGACCCAACAAGATGATGCCTCCAAATGGGATGTGCTATCTCTTATTGGATCACACCACAAAGAGCATTAACCAAAAGATATGAAATAATTGAAAGATAAATGCTCAACAAAACTTAAAAGATTTAACACTTGGATGTTCAAACCACAAACTTGCATGAACGATTGAAAGATATGTGTATTTGCAATTAGTGTTCTAAACAACCATAAGATGTACCCAAGATAGTGAAGCCTAAAACATTAAGTGGTTAAGAGTTGCTTAAGGATTTTAAAGATTTTAATTATCCACCTAGCTAAGTGTCAAACCTTAATTCTCCTCCCCCAATTACCAAATGGCTCCTGGATGCTCAAGAAGTAAGGCAACGAGGCCTACCCTAGCTTCACAGGTCAACCCTAAGAATTGAGTTTTTACGGAAAGGACGCCGCGCGCCGTGAGACGGTCCCCAATCTAGCACCTTTCGTTGCCCTTCTCAATCCCTGTTTTAGATGGCGAATATGGTGAATTTAGGTGTCCTAGTTAGTCTAATATATTATTAAGGCTTAGGACTAAGTTTTAAGATGTGTTTATGAGTGTTTAGATGACTTTTAAGTGCCCAAAAAAGTGAATAATGCCCAAAACCGAAACTTACTTAGCTTATGAAAGTGTGTTGCAGATTATGAAATTGAAACAAATGAACACATCTAAAGCATGGAAAAAAAAGTTGAAAGTAAAGATCTATTCCATTGTCAATCACTTAACCATGTATGTGTATAGGCTTGAAAGAAATGAGTGAAGTGAAAGACAAAAACAGCTTGTCAAATGTAACAGAAAATTGCTTTAGATTATAACCATTTAGCCATGTGAGTTAATCCATTTATAGAGCATGCTAAGAATTGAAAACATTTGCTGAAAAGAAAACTAAGCCCTACACCATGTATATGCTCCACATATGTTTTAAATTGATTGATGGCAAATGCCTTAAAAGACAAGTAAATTGCAAATCTAAAAGATTACTTTCAAAACACTTAAACCATAAGATATTGCACCTAAAACATGTGTTATGAACTTGATGAAAAATTACAGCATGAAAATAGAACTATGCCTCGAGGGCTTAAGCTAAGATAAAATGATGTGTGATGTATACTCTAGAAGATTTTAATCACATGAGCATAATGTAACCATCAACACATTATTACTTAGGCATACGATTTTGGGGATTTCTCACCCAAGGTGTAGGCAATTATTAAACAAAACTTGAAAATGGATGCAAACCACTCACAATGGCACAAGGTGGAGGCAAGCCTACCTTTGTGTGCCAAACAGGGTTGGAAAGTAAAAGGCAACTATTATTGAAACAAGCTAGCCACACAACCTTGTCCTAATGACAAGTGGGGCAAAAGAACAACAAATGTTGAAATAAAACTAGGCCCTAGCCATACGATATTGGGGAGTTGGCTGAGCCAATCTCACGCCCAAGGTGTAGGCAAAAATGGCTTGTGAAAACTGACTTACAATAGATTAACTAAATACTAGAGAATGCAAGCCTCAAGGGAACTTCCCGGGGGCTTGCTACAATGCTAGAAAATAGTAGGAAAAAGAAGAGATTCGTTACCCACTCAAAGGAGGGTCTTTTAGAGTGTTGTGTGAGTGAATTCGGGCAACATAACCCCTTGTTCCTGGTAAGATCCTACAAAAACCAGCAAGCTATTGCTTGCTGGAAATGCTGCACAACACAAAAAAAATAGTTAAGAAAAATTTATATTTTTTAGGCAGAAATTTTTCACATAAAATCTCCAAGTAAAAATGAATTTAGATGACCTATCTAAGATGGTTAGCTACAAAAATATGTAACGGAAATGAACAGAAAATCAGATGAGAAGAAGTGAGGAGTTTGAATAGGCCTTGAGGGAAGACTCCTCCTTGAGGCTATCCCAACAACACCATAGAGGGAAACCTGCGAAACTCAAGCAATATGTGAGGTATACAAGTAGATAACATGTATGAGTGAGCTAACAATATAAAATACTTCACACTACCAACTACTCAACATATATAGATCAGCAATACTACTATTGATGCATCCACTCAAGTAAACTACTTTACCTAAGAATCTACTCAATATTACACACAATGCAAAAATGAACAATGTCACCTCATGTGCAAGAAGAAAACCAGACTACTTTTGGTTACTCCAAATCCTCCAAAGCTTCGTATTAATCCAAATAGGAGAGCCTTGCAGCAACAAGTTGCTCCAATGATCTCAAGAGAAAATGTGATGAATGCAAGAAGGCAAAGAGCAAGAGAGATGGGGCGAAATTTCTGTAGCATGACATTAGCTCAAAGAATGGTGAAGAAATGAGTGAGGGGAGGCTCTATTTATGCTTGAAGAGGCAAACTCACCCCACTTGGATGAGATCCAAGTGTCAAATACCAAGCCAAAGAGAGCATCCCAAGGAGAGGGGAGCACCACTTAGGGTTTGGGTGAGGATTGATGAGTTGGAATGTGAGGTGGAGTGTGGGGACAAGCAAATAGTGAGGTGGTAGGCTAGGAAGGGCACACTACTCATGGGAGGGGCCCCACAACTCAAATAAATGGTGTTTCAAAGGTTTCCATGTGAGGGGGGGCGCAAATCCCCCTAGGGGCGCGGGTGTTTGAGCGAATGAGTGGGTGAGGAGGTATGTAAAGGTTAGGAGGTGGGTTGGGTAGGTTAGGTATCATCTCTCATGCCTTTATCCATCTTAACATTACCCCATTAGCTCAAAATTACAAAATTGACATTTCGACTATGTCATGACTTAGCAATAAAAATTGTTGTTTTGACTGACTGAGAAGCTAGGGTGGGCCTCGTTGTTTCACTTCTTGAGCATCCAGCAGTCATTTGGCAATCGGGGGAGGAGGTTTTTGGTGAAACATCTAATAAGGGTAATAAAATATTTTCAATCTTAAGAACCCTTAACTCACTAAGTAATTAAACCTTGGGCTTAATACTTGTAATTCAATCTTTCATCTAATAATACCTTGTGTGTTAAATAACTAAGTGTTGAGTATCATATTCATTGTGGAATACTTGTGCCTTAACTTTTAAATCTTCTAAGTTTTCCTTTGACTTGTGAATGTTGATGTTGCCATTGAGGAGCAATCCAATAGAGTAAGTGCCATTGGGGCATGCTTAGGCCTAATGTGTTGATGATGTTAATGCCTTGATCTTCTTTAAATCCTGCACATTGAAATAACGTGGTTAACTTGTTGTGTTGTATCATTTTGTATTTAGCATTCTTTGTTACTTGTATCTAGTCTTGTGGTGAAAAAATATCCTTTGTAATCCTTGTAATCATATTGTAACGAAACACCCTTTAACTTAGTTGACCCCTTACCCAATCTTAGGCACTAGTCTTAGTTGACTTAGGGAAAGGTCTTGCTTAACATACTAACCTTGCATCTTGCATTGTTGCTTTTGCATCATAGGTTAGACTCCCCCAAAACCTTAACAAATTAAAATCAACTCCTAGAACATAAACGCTAAATCTTATCTAGTAACTAGAGTCTACCCCCCTTGGCTTCCCTAAGAGTAAGCCTAGACGGAAGAGGTTCCGGTCAAAGTGACAGTGTGGGCTGTGAACCTAGGCATTGTGCCTCCAAGGACACACTAAGTGAGCCGGACTTAGCTCACGTTTGCAAGTCTGTATAAGGACGGCAACATCTTTGGCGCTGTTGCTGGGGATAAGTCATTTATCCTTGGTCAAAGCGACTTAACTTAATTCTTTAAGAACTAAACAATAAAAAATTTAGGCCTTAAAACTCTTTGAGCTTGTATTGGTTAGCTTTGGGTGATTCCTTTCCAAGTGGCGACTCCATTGAAAAAATCTAGCAAGTATACTACTAGGAGCACTTCACAAGGAGTGATTTATTCTTTTCCCGAACCTGAATAGGTTTATAGGAGGAGATTAAATCGCCTTGCTCCTAGAAGGCTACTTGAAAGTCTTGGGAAAGAAGCACTCACCGATATCCAATACTTGTTCCAAACTAATAATCAACCAATTGTTAATAATCCCACTAATAATCCTAACGCTACAATGAGTACCTTTTTGAGTACTTTGAACTTTGCAGCAATCCAAGGTGCCCCTCATGATGTTCCCGAAAAAGCCATTGACAAGTTGTCTGTTTTCCAGGGGAACAATGCTATAAGTGCCAACTCTCACATCTCAAGTTTTCACAGGTGTGTGGAGAAATATTGTAGAGGTCATAACGAAGAAGATGTGAAGATGACCCTGTTTGTCTTTTCTTTAGAAGGAGATGCTACTGAATGGTTTACAGATTTTTCTGCAAACAAGTTTAACACCCTTAATTCAATATTGGATGAATTTAAGAAGAGATGGGGTGATCAGAAAGAACATAGATTTCAGCTTGTTGCACTTACCACTAGCCATAAGAAAGAAAATGAAACTGTGGTAGAATTTAACACTAAGTTTAATAGCGTGGTGAAAAGCCTTCATAATGACGTCAAGCCTTCAGATCTTGCAATCCTGATTTATTATATTGGGGCATTTGAAGGAGAAATGAGGTATGCCTTGAAGGATAAGGATCCTCAAACTTTGGAAGCAGCACAAGCTACAGCTATACGAATTGAACAGAATATGCTTGAGACTAGGAAGTCCAATATTCCTGGCTTTACTAGAGGATCTTCTTCCCAACCTTATGAGGAGAAGAAAAAGAATGTTGAAAATCATAAATCCTCTAACGATGGCATGAAGGAACTTAATTGATTAAACAAATGGAAATTAATTGTCCCAATCAGCTCAAGCAAATGGAAATCAACCAGACAAATCAAATCATTGCATTACAAAACAGGTTGATAGTCGTCGAAAGGGATCAAGCTAGTAGGCCCCCACATAGGCCAAATGACAAATGGCCTAAGAAGTCCCCACCCCAAGATCAAAGACCATCAAATCCATTTGAATCCACTAATTGGGTTGACCACCAAGCTATTCATTATTGTAGACCTTGTGAGCAATTTCATGATGAATCTACTTGCCAAGTCTTCCTTCAACTTTATGATGAGGCAGGACCCTATGGATCTTCGAATGAACAAGTTAATATGTTTGGTCATGAGTTTAATGTTGGCATGTATGATTGGATGGATTCTGATGAACCTTATAGGGGAGTCGGAGACATGAATTGCATGGGTGATGTTGTGGTGGATAAGGCAACAGAAGTGTTTGGTCCTCAGCCTACTCCACAACAAATAGCTGAAATGGCTAAATTTAAAGGCATTACCTATCAAAGGAATGGGAACAAAAGTCAAGATAAAAACCAAGTAACCATTCCCAAGGTAGCTTCAAACCCCCCTAAGTTAAATGTGTATGCAAATTCAGAATTAAGTATTGACTTAGGACTCTAGGAGGATGGTTAAGTAATGCGAAAATGTTGGTGCATGTGTCCGAAATAATGAAGATTCCTTCTCAGATGTAGAAGTTGCTCAAATCCATAGATTGTCCTTCTCAGAAAAGTGTTGACATTCCACCAATGACAGCTTATCAGGATGTGTCAGTTATTCTGCAAAATATGGATAGGGGAAACAAAAAGAATAGACCCTTCTTCCTATCCTTGCTCGTGAATGATTTTATTCTTCATAATTGTATGTTAGATTCAGGAGCCACTTCAAATGTTACAACTAAGAAAGTAATGGAACAATTGAACTTAAAAATATCTAGACCTTATCATAACATTTGTGCTATGGATAGCAGGACAATTGAGGTGCATGGTTTGATTAAGGGGTTACAAGTACACTTAGCTGCATTCCCTGATATCATGATTGAAATGGACATTGTTGTAGTTGATGTGCCAGACACTTGGGGTATGTTGCTAAGCAGAAAGACAGCTGCAGATTTAGGTGGTAGCTTACAGATGGACTTGACTTATGCCACCATTCCAACTCCAAATGGATTAGAGTTCAGATTGAATAGAGAGTTGGAAAGAAAGTATCATGTGGAAGATTCCAGGAAAAAGAAGAATGAGATTGTTTTTCGGGAAGTAGAAATGGGATGCTATGAGATAGATCATATTCCGACATTTGCCAAGATGGAACTTGATAGCAAACCCCCAAGCACTTGCAATGTTTGGGACCCCATGGATTCTTTTGATGGACTTTTTCTTGAGGAAAATTCGGACAAGACAGATAATAATGTGCCTCCTTCAGAGTCAAAGTTAGAGTTGGATTTATCAGTTGAAAATGTGTCATCAGCTCAACCTGCATCAACCTAATCAGTTAAATGTCAGAGACAGATAGATGATATTCTTGGGCCACACCCTCCTGGTTTTTCAAAAATTGGGAAAGTGAAAGATAGAATAAGTAATGATAATCTGATGGGAATTACTAAGGATGATAAGGTTAATTTTGGTAAAGTAAAGTACACCATCCCTAGTAAAATGTATGCCAAACCTTTTAAGGAAAGATTAAGTTCACAAATTTTGCACTTGGCACCTATGGAAAACCATCAGAAATTTTTTAAGGGGAACCACCCCAAGTGGCCGAAGGACAGAAACTGAAACTCAAAGGAAAGGATAAATAGCCAACATAAAGTGTATCAGTCTTCTAGCACTTCTTCTCAGCCAATGGGACGATATAAAGTCAGACATGCTAGTGAGAGGACCCGTCCTTGAAGTGTTTCTTCATGTGGCAACTTGGTGTCCAAAGGGACACCTCTATAACGTATCTCTAACCCTTCTCCTTGTATTTCAATTTTGTATTGTTTCATTCATTGTGTTGATATGTACTTAGAAAATATTTATGTATCATAGATTTCATTTTGTAAAATTATAATGTTGTATTTTAGTTATTTCATTATGTAGATGTTGTTAATAGCATTTGTTTATTTCATTGTGTATATATGTATTCTTATGTTGGTTATTGGTGAGCACTCTATTTTGTAGGTGTTGGATTCTTGTATGCTCTCCGTCCCATTCGAGAAGATCGAACACACGTCCCCATGTGGAGCCAGATGTTGACCGCCTCTCCAACTAGGGGGTCAACTCCATGTGCCATGAAGAGATGCTCATTTGTCGAAGACTTTGGTTCTACTGGGCAGATATGCCTCCAGCACTTCTTTTTGTAACTGGAATTTCCACACCCCTACATTGGTCAATAATGTAATAGGTTTGCATGGGTCATAGTTAGGTCAGTTACCTCGGGATCGGTTCATTGGGAGAGTTCCTTTCACCGAGGGTTTTTTATCCTCAAGTTATCAATTGGGCTTTTCAGCCTTATTGATTTCCCTTGAGTTTTTCCCTCACACTTGCAATAATTCCTCCAAAGTGGTGAACGGCGTTCTAATGGGCTTATCTACTGGTAACTATTGTTAGGAAATTATGTAAATGACCATGCAAGACATCTTAGAAAGTCTTGCGGAATTCCTTTGAGTCTAGATTAATTTTTTTTTAATTAATTAATTATTTTTGAGCAAAAATAGTAAAAACTAGGTCTTTGGGTTTTTGATAGGGGTATTTGTGCTCAAAAGAAATAAAATAGCACCCCCTACACCCCTAGACCAAGTTTCAACTCAGTCGGACAACTTATGCTATGGGTTTGTCCTCCAAAAGTGTCAGTCAGTCAAAAACAACAATTTTAATTACTAAGTCTTGACATAGCAAAAATATATTTTTGTAATAATGAGTTAAAAGGGTAAAGTAAAGATGGATAAAGGTGAGAGAGATTTTTCCTAACTTTTCCTAACCTTTTCCAACCCTCACTTCACCCCCTCACCTAGTCATAAAGCAAAAACGTCACTTTTCCTAGAGTGGTGTGCCTTCCTTCTAGAAAGTCTCCAAAAAGTAAAAAAATGATAAAAAAAATTAATGGGAGACTTATGCTATCCGTTGGCACGCCTTTCCTAGCCTCCCACTTCCCTTTTTGCTTGATCCCCACACCCTACCTCTCATTCATTGCCCTCCATTCTTTCCCTCTCCCCCAAGTGGTGCGCCCTCCAAGGAGAGTTACGCCCCCCTTCAAGTGGATCTTCTAGAAAAATCGTTTTTTGATGGTTGGGCTCCCTTCTCTCCCTTGGCATGCATTCCCTAGCATCCCACTACCTTCTTGTGTGATCCCAACACTCCCTCACTCATCCACACCCTAGATCTACTTCTCAAACCCTAGATGGTGCGCCCTACCCTTGGGATTCTAACTTGTGCTTGGTGGTGGACACTTGGCATGGATCCAAGAGGGGTGAGTTTGCCTCTCCAAGTATAAATAGATCTCTCTCCTCACTTCCTCATTACCATATCTTGAGCTAATGTTATGCTACTTGATTTTCCACTCTCTCTCTCTCTCTTTTTTATTCCATCTTTCTTCCATTCTTTGGCTCTTAGGGTTTTGGAGCAAGTATTTCTCCAAGATCCCTTTCTTGAGTAATATAAACGAGAAACTTTGGAGGATCATTGGAAGAGAAACAAGTATTTTTGTTCTTGCTACATGTGAGGTAAACTTGTATGTGTTTAATTTGATTTATGCATAACCTAGATCTTAGGTAAAGTATTTTATTTGAGTAGATCTAACAACGAGTATTCTTATAGATCTATATATGTTGGTTTGCTAGATAGGGTGCAAGTATTTCATCTTATTAGCACATTCAGCCATATTATCTTTGTATGCATAGATCTTGTTAAGTTTTTGCAGGTTTGGCTTCAAGGGTTTTATTGGGAATGCCTCAAGGAAGAGTCCTCCCTTAAAGCACATTCAAACTCCTCATTTTCTCATCTTCTTTTCTCATTCTTTCTTGTTGTTTTTTCATATATATTTCAGCTAGCTTAACATCTTAGAGTGGTCATCTAAATCTACTTTCTTCATAATATTTTCTATGTGAAAAATTTCTACCAAAACTAGAAATTTTTCTTCATCTTTGCTTGTTGTGTGTAGTTTTCCAGCAAGTATACCTTGCTAGTTTTTGCAGGTTCAGATCTGGTTGAGGGGGTTAAGTTGCCCTAAAATAGCTACACAACACTCCAAGACCCTTTTCTTCAAGTGGGTAACATTCTCAACCTTTCTCTTCACTTCTTCTAGCTTCTTGGGAATACTTTCTTTCACTTCTTGTTGATTTTTAGTTGCTCATAGTGTGGGAGAAGGATTGGTACGGCCTACCTCCCACATGTGAGCCTAGGATTAGCTTATTTCAAGTTCTTCCATTCCTAAGCTTCTTCCTAAGCTAGGACGTGGGGTTAGTGAGCTTCTTGCTTGCCTTGCTTGCTTCTTCTCTTGCTTGTTTCTCTCTCTTTCTTTCCAAATTACTTCTAAGTTAATAATTACCTACACTTGAGGAGAGGAATACCCCAAATTGTGAGGCTAGGGTTTTAATGTGCTTTTGATCTATTTATGCTCTAATGGTTAAAATAATCTAGATCTAGATCTTTCACACATTAATCTTTAAGCTTGAGCCCTTGGGGCATAATCAACTCACTTAGATCTATTTGCATGTTATAATCTCTTTCAAGATCTATTTTGTTGCATGCTCTAACCCAACACAATAAATGGTTAATGATTTCATAGTTTAGTAAATGGTTTTGTTTTTCATGTTATAACACCTTAAGGCCATTTGCCACCATACTTAAGTGAATGTGTTGTTGATAAGTTAATAGTGTAGGCATATAACTAAATCTCTCAAGCTTTCTTTCATACTTAGTGCTTTCTCTTAATGCTTTAAACGAACATAAGATAAGTGGTGATAAGTTTGAGCTTTCTCTTTTCTCTTTTGGCAAGTTGTCATTGCCCTTGTGCTTTAATATTCTTTTCATAACAAGCTACTTATGTTAATAATCTAATGCATGGTGATAAACTAAATCGTTATTGAACTTTCTTTAAATGCTTTATATGTGTTAATGCTCTCCACTCTTATGCTTAAATAACACACTTTCTAAGCCCATAAAAGTTTCGGTTTTGGTCTAAAATCAACAATTTTAAGCATCTCAAAATCACTAAAACACTTCAAAATACACCTAAAAGTCTAACCAATTGATATACATACTTAATAGACTTAATAGGGTACTTTAAACCAACATTTTCACCATCTAAAATGGGGATTGAGGAGGGCAACGGAAGGTGATAGGCCGAGGACAGTCTCACGGCGCGAAGGAGCGTCATTTCCGTAAAAACTCAATCTTTCGAGCTAACCTGTGAAGCTAGGGTGGGCCTCATTGCTTCACTTCTTGAGCATCCAGCAGTCATTTGGCAATCGGGGGAGGAGGTTTTTGGTGAAACATCTAATAAGGGTAATAAAATATTTTCAATTTTAAGAACCCTTAACTCACTAAGTAATTAAACCTTGGGCTTAATACTTGTAAGTCAATCTTTCATCTAATAATACCTTGTGGGTTAAATAACTAAGTGTTGAGTATCATATTCATTGTGGAATACTTGTGCCTTAACTTTTAAATCTTCTAAGTTTTCCTTTGACTTGTGAATGTTGATGTTGCCATTGAGGAGTAGTCCAATAGAGTAAGTGTTATTGGGGCATGCTTAGGCCTAATGTGTTGATGATGCTAATGCCTTGATCTTCTTTAAATCTTGCACATTGAAATAACGTGGTTAGCTTGTTGTGTTGTATCATTTTGTATTTAGCATTCTTTGTTACTTGTATCTAGTCTTGTGGTGAATAAATATCCTTTGTAATCTTTGTAATCATATTGTAACGAAACACCCTTTAACTTAGTTGACCCCTTGCCCAATCTTAGGCACTAGTCTTAGTTGACTTAGGGAAAGGGCTTGCTTAACATACTAACCTTGCATCTTGCATTGCTGCTTTTGCATCATACGTTAGACTCCCCCAAAACCTTAACAAATTAAAATCAACTCCTAGAACATAAACGCTAAATCTTATCTAGTAACTAGGGTCTACCCCCCTTGGCTTCCCTAGGAGTAAGCCTAGACGGAAGAGGTTCCGGTCAAAGTGACAGCGTGGGTTG
>WSFP011445408.1:0-20193 GCA_009831015.1 Picea engelmannii | reverse complement strand
AAAAAAAATCAACCTTTATGTATACATGATGATGAACCATATTACATACCTTAGGATCTATGTCATACAACTGTTTGACAAACCATTCAAAACCTTTAAGTTCACCAACAATAATGTAGCAGAAAGAAGGTTTGCTTTTGAACCTTCATAAAGTGGTTTTTCCACCTTCTCTAGTAGAGGCACGTCAAGATCACCAATGTCCTCATCATCATCCTCGTTTGATCGAGCGAACAAGTCTTGGATCAATTCATTTGTCCCATCGTCTTCAACTATATTGTTATTATCGTCATCTTCTTCCATAGGATTATTAACTTGATCTTCAATATTCGACACTCCAAATTCCTCGGCACCTTGTAGTACAACATAATTTCTGCTAGTAATTGGTGCATTCAGACACTTAGGGGGCCAACCAGACTTTATAATTACAAACAATCATGGAAAATTAGTGTACTCCATAAGAAATATTTAAGCAATATAAAATTTTATAAATACAATCAATATAAACATATAATAATGAATATATAGTTTACCAAGGGACAATATTTGTTTGGTCCACCTTCAATGTGCCCATGGGTTCTGCAATGTCTTATAGCTGTTTGTATTAAAATTCTTCTGACTTTTGTGCTCTCGCATTTAGCGCAAGGGAAATAACATCTCTCGTCACCTTGTCCATAATATCTCCACATTCTTCACCACAACCAAAATATTGAGACGATTATGTTATAAAGTTTAGTGATGATGTGATAGATCTATTCAATTCTTGAAATGCAATATACCAAACCATACAATATATTTTACCACATAAGCTTCAAAGCTTCACCATAACCAAGTAACATAATCAAGCGACATAATAGAACTTGGGAAAGCGATCAAGTCACATATAAGCATGGAAAAATTAGCATGTTCACAGATGAAAAAAAATCTACATAAACGTATAAGGTTATAAAATATTAAAGGAGACAAAAAAATAAAAAATATTTAACTAACCTTCAAAGTCTAAAATCCTCTTGCACGCCTTGAACAATGATCACAAAACTAAGTTCTGTAGATCACAAAACTAAGTTCTGTATATCAAAGATCAGTTCGATCTCTTAATCAAAAAGCAAACCTTCACATGAAAACAAAGATTAGTAGAGCTACAACACATAAAATATGTCGCAACTATAACAAATTAGTTCAAATTTGGTTCAAATTAACTAATTTATAGATTCGTCATCGTCGGAATTCCTACGACTATAACCCTAAATTAAGGTTGACAATTTTGAAATCAATGAACGTTATGTTGACCTACAAATGGATATATTAAAGTGTTGGAACTGGGCATTGTACTTCCAATGAACTTAGAACATGTCGGAAATCTGACGTTATCGGGACTAATTTAAAAAAAAAAGCAGTAAAATTTCGTTTTCTAATTTTTTTTTTGAAAAAAAAGTTTATTTTATCATAATCGTCATAATAGTTCATCAATTTTTTAGCCTATATGTAATAGTGCTACAATGATGAATTCCTTTTCTGGTGGTGTCGAAAGGTCATAGCCATTGACGACTACTATTATGGTGGGATAGCTTACAGAGGGGATTCAAACATGCCTTTTCCACCAGTTTCTGCCTATGGTGATATTGGTAAGAAATGTTTTTATATATTTCCTTTATTTTATTTTTCAATAAAAATAAAAAACACAAATATTTGCGTATCGTATCAAGTATTAAAAATTTCTTTTTTACACAGATCTAGCTTCTCAATGGTTAGAGGGATTCCTACGACATCAATGGAGGATTCAAGGATATTATCATGTGGGAGGACATGTAAAGAGAGTGTTGCAGAATGTGAAGGGGAACCTATCTCGATTAACACAAAATATTCCTATAGTTCAAGTGGAGGCTCTGCTAGAGGCTATGCAACGATAGGTGGTCGGTGCACCCTATGTGTGGGTGCGACTCTTTTGGCATATCACAAAATCTTTACTGTGCTATCATAATACACATTTGGCATGACAAGCATATATTCCATGGTCATATTATGTACCAACAATATATGTATTTTGAGGGTGTGAGCCCCATTTGTACTATGACACCATATTTTTTGAAAGGATGAAATATTAAAAAAATTGTTCTTCATCTTTAATTATATATGTTACAATGTGTACATGCATGAATGTGTTTTCCTTTCTTAGTTATGTGACAAATTCCAATCTAAAATATAATTATAATATGCATAGGATACATGATTAGAACTTATAGGTATGATATTATAAATAATAAAATCAAAGTATTGTTCTAACACTCGTACCGATAGGAAACATCAGAGTAGATTAGGATCTCGCACACAGTAACTATCGTTTATCTGACATATGACTAACTGGGAGTACAAGTGAACCTATAAAAACCAACACCATGTGAGATGACACCACATAATCTCTCTATAATGACAGTATACCCAACCACATTATTCATTGATGGCTCCATTTTCGATTGGGGAAAATTGATTTCCATTGAAATCTCTTCCTAATTGTCACAATACACAAAGGATAAAAAAATCTTTATGGCCTCTTATTTGGTATTCATGGTACAAAATTTCTATCAATTTCCTAAATTTTTCATCTACAAGAAGGTGAATTGTGAATTTGACCCAATGACCTTTTCGTTCCAAGCATTATGGAGGCACAAGGATTCCCTACATTTTTATGAAGTTTTCAATGACTTTGTCTCAGTTTTTAAAAGATTCTTGTTTGGAAAAGATACTCCAATAATATCCACCGAGGAAAGTAAATTCTTGGCTAAAAATCAAACCTTGGAGAAAATGGAGAATTACAATGCTATCATTGTTTTTGGTTCTAAGGAAAATCCCTCCTTTCTTCCTTGCCATATATCTGACATAATTTTCATTACAGAAGTTGAAAGGAAATATAATTTATGGTTACACTTTTTTCATAAGAAATCAAAAAATAAATTCATACCCTTTCCTTGGAAAATTGGGGTCTTGGTATTTAGAAATATGAACAAAATCGATGAATTTGAAACCCACTTCCACAACCTGAATCTCAAGTATGATGAAAGGATAAAAGGTTTTGACCCTAACAAATTTTTTGTGGAACATATGTTAACAATTGCTTTTAGAAATTCATTTATCCACACTGATCTAGGAGAAGAAGAAAATAATAACTTGGGCACTTTTATTCACATTGTTGGCAACTTGGAGACGGTACTCAATACCAATGAATTTTACAAATAGAAAGGAAAGGATCCTAGTGAGAAGAGTGCCTAGTCCCCAACTGTTACTTCCAATACTACAACATCTTGGAGTAGTGCTCCAATGGCCCACCCATCTAGAAAAGTGATCAATAGTAGTTTAGGTGGAGGAGGAGACAAGAACAACCCTCAATGAAAAATTGAAAGCTCACATAAACTCCCTCCGAGGAAGAAGAATAATAATATTTTACAAGAGGAAGAAGAGAATTGCATCAAAAGTGACATCAACAACTTCTCCCTCGAATATATGGAGCTCGAGGCTAACATAGAGAAAATGATCCCTAACATTGATCATCCACGAGGCATGATCCACCAAAATCCTTCATTGGAAATTGTTGAGAATGAGACCTTCGATGAAGAAGAGTCATTTGTATTTCACAACGTTTTCTTTGATAGCAAATCTAAGAAATTAATTATTGAGAAGAGTGATGTGAAGAATAAAAAAGGGAAATCTCATGCAGAGGTTAACCTAAGAAATATGCATCCTTCCCAGATTTCCAAAATCCATAGAGCAACTGATGATGCATTGGACGACTCCATTGGTGGTCTTGAAAAAAAAATACAAAGTTAAAGGAAAGGATTAAGGAATTAGAAGAGACTTTGATGCCTCTTGTAGAGTTGACTATGGTATGACCTAGGTTCTAACTAATATATTAGCAACAAACCCTTATACCATCCATCCCTCTAGATAGTAGAAGGAAACACAATGCACAGAGTTCACTATGTAGTCTCACTTGAGATGGCTTCTATGGGTGGCCATAAGACTCACATATTTGCATACGAGGGATGGGATGAGTTTTTCCGAGAGGCATTTAACCTACTTATTGTTAACCTTCAAACACTCATTAGATCTTATTCCCAACCACTATCACCACAATTATAATATGAATTTGTTACTCATTATAGTTGCATTTAATCATAAACAAGTATTAATCTATTGTAACACAAGATTCTGATATAAACACTCACTATAGCATTCATTTATTTAGTGTTATTCTGCAGATTCCATTAGCTTATTCTTACTGTGTAGTGTTCATTCCTCTATCATATAACATATTCATCATACAAACTCATTAAATAAAATACAATAATGGAAACTGCATATAGTCACATAAAACACAGATGTACCATGGTTCACCCCCCCTAGGGATACGTCTACAAATATTTGTCGATTGGGCTCTTTATTCATATTCTCTTCAAATCGAGTGTTGTGCAGTGTACAATTCTTCCATCATTGCGTTAAATATCCATAGATCACTAAACTCTCTGTGAGATCTTCTATTCAACCCAAAATACGTAATAAAATCTCAACAATACATATGTCTACCCAAAAGGACAACAAACCTGTCATCATCCTAATACATTCTACTTATACAAAACTAGGACACAGTCCTTACAAAAACCCTAACCCTAAATGGATTATGTTTTTCCACTTTCTCTTTGACTTAATCTTGATTGTTCCTCGATCCAACCATTGCTCCAATTCAACGCTTCCTCACTTTTTAACTACTCCGCAACAGTTTTTCCACTTTGTAAAAGCTTTTCTCGGCACTACTTTTTTCTCTTTTTTCGGCGTTGCTTTAATTTCTTAAAAAATTATTCAATTTTTCCCAAAATTGACCTATGCCAATAGGTCTCCCACACTGACATCTTGACTCATCCGGAGTCACTCACAGACTCCAACATCTTTCACTTCCTATGCCAATGCTTCATATATCTATGTTATCTACTTGCATTGGTCCTGAGCTTGGATGCTCTTATCTTTCATGGCCTCTATAACCTGCTCGGTGACTCGAGGTATTAATGTCTCTCCCCCCTCCAAGCCTATATTCTCTATGCTCAATTTCATTGCATCAATCTCTACGACCAACTACTCCACCTTCTCCTACAAGGGATCCAACTGAGCCATTGAATGACCTCCACCATTTTTTCCTTTACACGTAGGATCTTCATCTCTGTAGCCATCTTGATCTTCTATGGAAGTGACATTGTCTTCTATCGTTTCTTTACATATTCGATTAATGCATGGAATTTTTCTTCCTTCCCTTGCAGCTCTTGTAGGGTCCCATCCTCTAATAGGTGTTTCCATAGTTGGGCGCTCTTTTCACACAGCTCTATCATTCTATGTATATTATGCTTGATATTATCTATAGATGTTGTTGCGTCCTACTCCCTTTTTTATATGACTTATCGAGGAGTAATAGGCATTGTGCACTCCTCCAAATCCTTGATTTGTTCCTTACACTTCTCCACAGCCTGCGTTATTTTCCTTATATTCTCTTCTGAAGATGCTCCCTCTGATTCAGCATTGTCTGATATGGCTTGAAATACTACATTTATATGTTTCTACACCACGTCCAATTTTGTTGTGCTAACTTATTCTATTTCCATTCTTAGCTAAGTTCCTCCTTTAGCACGGTATTGTCTTCCAGCACCAATTGTAAGTTCGTCGGATCATACCTTTCTGTGGACCGAATCTCCTACACGATGCTAACCTATAATTTATACAACGCATTTGTTGGAATATTAGGAAAATCCAAGTCCAATGTCTCAATGTCTTTTAGGGGCTTCTATTCGGTCTCCTCATGAATAAACAACATCTCGGGTAAATTTCACACAAGAGATGTTATGATGAATAAACAACATATCAGACATCATGATTTTCATTGTCTCTCCAGAAATTGTTCCTTCTCCAGTCTGCACTGGTTTATATTTTTGTTGCATCTATGACCTTATCTTCAACTTCTCCAACGTAGTTTTCACTTCATGTATCTACTCCAGAATCAACACTCTATGATTCTCGACATTCTCCCATACTTTTGACAGTTGATCTTCGACTTTGGTGGCTATCAGCTCCACATTGTCTACTGATGTTTGCATTGGATTTTTGTGGGCCTTAGCCTTCTTTCTAGAGGCCCTTGCTTGCTCCCTTGTTCTCTTATTTTTGGCGTATAATTTCTCAGATTCCTATGGAATCTATGTATCCATGTGTGCATCCTCCCTAATTTATTCCTCCATAGATTTCTTCTATGTCTATGTTCCTATTTCTTTTGTTCCCACCTGCTTTGTTGGACTTCTTGGTGCCTTCTCTAGGCATGGTGGATATCATATGGAACCACACTTGTGATTTATTTGGGGTCCTTATTTTCTTTTGAATGGGGTTGCTTGTCCCCACTTGGCCCTATGCGACATTCTTCTTATTACTGGCGTCATTCCTTCCTGTCTATTGTGTGGGGACTATTCTACCCTGCATATGTGTTTATATTGCTGGCACTATTTTTCGGATCATTGGAACTTTCCACTCCTCAAGCCACTCCTTGAACTCTATCTGGATATCTTGCATTGTCGCGTAGTAAATCAACTATAGCCACTTCTTGGTTGGATCCCTCTTTTCCTATAGCCACACGCTATGGCCTGATGCTTGGAAATTTTCTATCTGTCCAAACTCCTGGACAGTTTTTGGGGAAGTCCTCCATGTATCTGCTAAACGGTTCTGGATCTCCATCAAGTATAAAGAGAATATGTCATTGTTTATTTTCTTTTCCATTCGGTCTTCTTTTCTTCGAAGTGACGTATAGTGGGTTGCACCACACTTTCTTGTCCTCTGTAGGAACATATTATATGCTGGTTCTTTCCATCCTACTAAGGAAATGAGGATGAGTAACCATGAGTAGTGGAACTCAGATCCCCAATCATGCATGTCCTTGCAATCCTCCAAGAATGAGTTAAGTAGATAAGGGGCACAACTCATCGATATCACCTTCACGCACTACGTTGTAGCTGCTACAACTCTTGCAGGTACTTCCTCCTTTCTGCACTTACACATCAATTTGCAACATAACATCCTTGTCACAATCCTCATTGCCGGATCATTGATGTCACTAATCCTGATTCCCCTGCAACTTGTCTCCACACAATACTTTTCCTTTATTTCGTCGGAGATGGCTTTTTCTTTAGTCTTGTCCTCTAAGTACTTCTCTAGATTCTCCCCATTCATGGGTAGCCCTATTATTGCTATGATCAAATCAACGTTGATAGGTATTGGCCTATCCATCCATATAATTCCTCCATGCACCCTTTCTAGGATTTGCTTCACACATCCATTGATGTGTTTACCATGCCCGAAGTACGGTATATAGAGTAAATTCATTATTCCTATGTTGTAGAGCCCTAGGATCCACTGCACATGCTCCAACTATGGTGCACCTAATGGGTCATCTTGCCTGCTCTCCAACTAGTTATGTGGCACCAAATATGGGAACTTGATTGCTTCTGCAACATCATGATTAGATTATTTGATGTTATCTACTCCTCCCACCATCTCATCCTCGACCTTCACTCCCTTAGGTATATTTGGCATCATGATTTCCAATTCCGCCTAGGTGCACGATATTCCTTGCGCACTGCTCTTAGCTCGTGGCTTCTTCTTCCCCTGAGGGGATGACACCCCAACCTATGGTATTCCCTGACAGTCTGTGTCATTCTTGGATTCTATCTCTAGGCACTATTGTGCTAAATATGTGGCCCTTTCTCCATGTTGTGGCCCTTTTCACATGAATCTGTTGGATTTTGTTTTCTCTACGTCCTCCTCTAGCTACTTTTCCTCCTATGTTGGGTTTTGTTCCTCCTCCATATGCGTGGTATTAGGCCCATAATGACGCAAACCCCCTACCCTCAGGACTAGATCTACACAAGATCGTTCTAATTCTCCTCTGAGTCGGATTGACTCTTCAATTTCCCTACCAGAAATTCTCACACACACAAGAATGTATCCATAGGTCCTTCCTGAAAAACCCGCCATATCCAACTTAACTCCAGGTGTGAGCCTTACACTTCCATACGACCACGACCTAGTCCTTGCACAAAAGCCTTTCACAATTCACATGTTCGCGGGTCGAAGACCCTCGACTTTTCTTCACCAAACACCGATACCCGATATGCGATAGGATATGGCTCCTCCTTGTTAGCACCCTCCACACGTAACCGTTGGCTAGAGCTAAGCACTAACCTCACTCGCAACTCATGAGTTTGTGATTTGAAGGGTTGAACCTCCAAGCCCTTCTTTTATGAAACTCCAAGACGCGAAAGTCAGAGAAGATTTGACTCCTTCAGTAATTCTCATAGCTCACAACTTCACGAATTGGTTTTTTGAGCATTTGTGCTCCTTTCTTATGAGAACCTGAAGAACGAAAAGTCAACAAGGTGTTGACTCCCTCTAAGGTGATGAGTGTCCACCTGTCAACCATGCGGTCCCCACTTGATGGATGTGCCACGTGTTAGCCCGAGACCTCGGCCCTCGTCCCTTCACGACTTCTGCAGTCGAAACTGATTCTTCCCAACCTCTGAAACCCCGATATGCAATATCGACAAGAGGTTCTGATCCAATGGTTGTTCCTACTTATTGCTACTCAGGAGTTCACGCAACCAAAGGATTTGGTCTGCCCTCCGAACTCACGAACCTCGAGTTTTAAAGAAAGATCCAATAGTCCAAACTTGCCATGATCGACAGTCTTCATTGACTCTTGACACCAGAGTGGTGGGTTTGTCCAACTCCTAACCACCCTGCATCTTTACTGGATCCTACAGTCCCCATAATTTCATGAGTTCTCCATGGAGAATTCTGACCTTTCGATTCCTTCCTCTGAATCTCTGGCCCAAATTGACTCGATGTTCTTTCTTTGGGACTTTACTTCTACAAGATGATTTCTCTTCTTATCTTCCTTTGAACATTTCAAAGGCGTTGAACCTCTTAAGATTTTACTTGTAAACTCAAGTCTCTAAAAGGACTCCTGCACGAACTCCTTGCGGAAATCTTTCAAATAACTTCTAATTATTTGAGTTCTCAACTATGTGCACTCTTTGCAACAACAGTCCCTCCACCTTCACCTTAGTTAATAACTTCTAAGGCTTCAACTAGCCTGCACACACCTTGCAGGACTCTGTGCTTCACCTACACTTATGTTGGAATGAGAACAATGGTATCCCTCCTGAGATTTCTGAGATAAAACTCATAACTCTTGTCAACGCACACCTTGCAGAAATTTCACTGCAATCCTTGCAGGAACTCTCTCATGAAGAGAAACAATTGAACCTCATTCTACCCTCTCAGACTTCATACATTCAACATGAAATCATACATCCCACACAGTATTGAAACAAATGCATAACAGAGAAATGAAACAACTGTAAACATATCATTTAACAAAGGTAAGCAGTAAACATCATAACACCATGAAAGTTGAGTCGAAGCTTCATATATTAACTCAATTGCTCCTGTACATGGGTTCTTCTCTACAACTCTCTGTTACAGCTCTCCAGATTATGAATTCTGAATGATAATCAAAAGTTACAATAATAAAAGGGTGAGGGTTTCTATATTCATTTTCCCTCCTATGCTCTAAAACTGTCAAATCAATCATTCATATCTACTTACTTTTACATTAACAAACTTAAATTCCTTAATACAATTGACATATGGGAGTAATTTCCCTAGGTCTATTCATATCTCCAAGACATAAATGCAAGTATGCTCCTCCTAACTATTAAATTAATGCTTTTGGTTTCAAAATTCAAAATGGTTTTCATAAAAATGTGCCCCTTTTCTTCATCCGCACGTCCAACTGTTTCATTGGCTAGGTGCGTGCCTTGGCTTTGTTCGATGCTCCTGCATCATACTCCCTCGCTTGAAAATTTTCATGAACTCTTGTTCATGATCTCTTGCACGGTCTGTCCATGCTTTTGAATTTATGTTTCATCCTCCCAACTGGCATCCTCAACTGGATGCCCCTTCCACTTGACCAAGTATTCAAAGTACTCTTTTCTCCTGCTCTTTTTGCTAACCCTTTTGTCAATTATGTTTTCCATCTATGGATTTTCAGCTACAAGCATTTGTTTTTTCCATTGAATTTCTTTATGTTCCTTCTCTGCTCCTTGTTCTTCAGCTTTGTGAGGGTACAAATCCACAACATTGAATATCAGTGAGATTCCCACCCTATTGGGTAATTCAATTTCATATGTGTTTGCCCCAAATTTCCTTATGACCTTGCATGGTCGAATCTTTCTCATCTTCAGTTTGTTATGTGTTCCCCTCGAGAACCTCTCCTTCCTCAAATGTGCAAGAAGCAGACCAACAACTTCAAATTGAAGTTCTCGCCTGTATTGATCTACTCTTTGCTTGTATTCTTGACTTGAACTCTGCAATCACTCCTTAATTCAGCTGTGAAGCTCCTTCATTCATTCTGCAAAGTCCTCTGTACTAGCACTCTTGAATTCATTTTGTTCTAAACCTTTCAATTCAGAAACTCCACTTGGATGCATTCCATATACAATTTGGAATGGACTCTGCCCCGTGCTTTTCTTAAGAGAATCATCTGTTAAGAGAATCATTATAAGTGAATTCCGCTTGTGGCAGAATGTGGTCCCATTGACTATGGTGTTCAGTCACTAAGCTCCTCAACAAATATCCCAAGCTCTTGTTCACGACCTCTGTCTGTCCATCCGTTTGAGGATGATATGTTGAGCTAAAAGACAAACTTGTCCCCATATTTTTCCATAATGTCCTCTAGAAATTCCCTACGAACTTGGTATCTTGATCAGACACAATACTCTTTGGCAAGCCGTGAAGTTTGATGACCTCCTTGAAAAACAGGTTCGCAATATCAGTTGCTTCACTAGTTTTCTCGCATGGTATGAAATGTGCCATTTTTGAAAATCTGTCGACTACCACAAAGATTGAATCACATACTCTTTTTTTTCTTGGCAGTCCCAATATGAAATCCATGCTCACTGCATCCCATGGCCTTTCTGGTATGGGTAATGGTTGATATAACCCTATGTTCTCCCTTTTCCCTTTTGTGTGCTGACAAATTCTACATCTGTCCACAAATTTCCTAACATCTGTCCTCATCCCTGGCCAAAAATATGAGCCATTCAACTTTGAGAACATCTTATCATGACCGAAGTGTTCGGCCAATCCTCCACTATGTTTTTCCTTCAGTAGGTTCTCCCTCATGGAGCATTTTGGAATACATAGTTGATTTCCCTGGAATAATAACCCATCATGGATCATATAGTTGGTCCATTGGATTCTATCCCTGAGAACTGGATTCTTAGATGCTTCATATGCCTCCATAAAATCTGGGTCATTTCTATACATTTATTTGAGATTATCAAAACCTAAAGTCTTGACTCTGAATTCTTGCATAAGCAAACATTTCCTGCTCAAAGCATCAACAACTTTGTTAGTAGTTCCTGAAATATGCTTAATCACAAAAGTAAAATTATGCATGTATTCAACCCATTTAGCATGCTTTTGGTTCAACTTCTCCAGTTGAGTCACGAATTGTAAAGCATGATTATCACTGTACAAAACAAACTCTTTAGGAACCAAATAATGTCACCATTTCTTCAGTGCATGTATGACTGCATAGAATTCCTTGTCATATGTTGAGTACTTGATCTTCGCTTCATTCATTTTTTCATTGAAGTATGTGATCGTCATGTCATCTTGACTCAAGACTACTCCAATTGCAAATCCACTTGCATCACATCTGACCTGGAATGTCTTGCTAAAATCTGGCAAAACCAGAATTAGTTGCTCAGTGATCTTCTTCTTCAGCAGATTGAAACTCTTCTCTACTTCCCTCGTCCAGTGAAAAGACTTCTGTCTCTTCTTCACCGTATCCATCATTGGTGCACTAATTCCACTAAAGTTTCAGATGAATTTCCTGTAGAAACTTTCCAAACCATGGATGCTTCGAACTTCAAACACACTCTTCGGCGATGGCCAATTCTTAATTGCATGTACCTTTTCTGGATCCATCTTCAACTCATTTGCAGAGATAACAAAACCGAAATAAATGAGTTTCGTCCTCATAAATGATGATTTCTTCATATTTTTCAACAATTTCTCTTGTTGTAATCTCTTCATTACTGCAACTAAATGCTTCAAGTGCTTTGCTCTTGTTTTGCTGAAAATTAATATAGCATCAAGATATACAATGACGAATTTCCCTATGAAATCCTTCAGGACTTCGTTCATTAATCTCATGAAATTATTGGGCACATTCATTAAGACAAATGGAATGACAAGACATTCATATAGCCCCTCATTTGTCTTCAATACTGTCTTCCATTCATCACCTTCTCTCATCCTAATCTGATGATATCTGCTTTTCAAATCAATCCTTGAAAAAAAATTTGCTCCACTTAAGCAATCCATCAAGTTGTCCATCCTTGGTAATGGAAATCTTTATCTGATGGTAATCTTATTGATCACCCTTGAGTCTGTACACATTCTCCAGCCTCCATCTTTGTTTGGGTTGAGCACTGTCGAAACATCGCATGGACTCAAGCTTTCTCGAACCAATCCTTTGTCGATTAAGTTCTGGACATGTCTCTTAACTTCTTCATTTTTCTATGGCATCAATCGATATGCTTCTTTGCTTGACTAACTAGCTCCAGGTATAATATCAATATGATGGCTTATAATTCTGATAGGTGGCAATGAACAAGGTAGTTTGTCTACTAATATATCAGCAAATTCTTCCAGCAACTCCTGGGTTTCTTCTGGTAAATCATCTATCCTCGTACTAGTCAAAACAATTCTGGGCTTCCTGACCACAATGAATGGTGCGTTCTCCTTCTTCTTAACCTCATTAAGAAGTTCCTTCCCACTCATGAGAAGTACAATGTATCTCATCTCTGTTTTCACCTCTTTATCTTTAATTGGCAGCAACATGTGAGTCCTACCATTTTTCTCCAGGGTGTAAGTGTTCTTTCTCCCATCATGAACTACATTTTTGTCATATATCCATGGTCTACCTAGTGATAGATGACAAACATCCATGGGAATGACATCACATAATATTTCATCCTTATATCCTCCTATTTTAAATTCAACTAAACACTGTTTAGTGACATTTACCTGATGTCCTTTTTGTAGCCATGAAACTCTCTATGGGCTTGGATGTACAACCGTTTCCAACTTCAGCTTTTCTACCATCTCTGTAGATACAATATTGTTTGTGCTACCTCTGTCCACTATGACCTTCCATGCCCTATCTTTAGTTTTGCAAGAAGTCTGAAATAGACTGTTTCTTTGGGTTGGGTTCTTTGCCTCCTTCTCTGGCTTCACGAGAACTTTCCTCATCATTAAGGATCTTCTGCCTTTAGCATCTTCTGCCTCAATATTCCGCCCTTGAGCTTCGGAAATGTGAGTTTCACCACCATATTTCTTCTTATCTGGACACTCATATGATTTATGTTCGATTTTTCCACTGACAAAGCATTTTACTTCACCGCCTCTACCTCTTCCTCTTCCTCTAGCTTGAGGAAAAGTATTTCTATCAACATACTGCCCTCTCTATGAGCTTCCTCCTCTCTCAAGTTTATTTTGAGGTTTCTTCCTCTCTTCTTTAGATTTCTGAGTTCTATCTGGGGCAATTGTTTTGTCTCTGGCTTGACTTCTGCCTCGGCCTCTTTGACCTTGCTTTCGGCTTAGCTTCTCTTCAACTTTCAGAGCCATATGATAAGAATATTCCACATTCTAAATGGTCATCATGCTCATCTCATCTTGAATTTCATATCGTAGACCATTCATGTACTTGGTGACTTTTTCATCATCGCTCTCACGATGACCTTCTCTAATGTTTATCTTGTAGAATTCTTCAGTGTATTCTTTCACTGACATCAGCTTCTGTCTAAAATTATGCATACTCTGAAACAGAGTGATTTGATAATCCCTGGGTATAAATTTGGCTTCCATCTTTGCAACCATTCTATCCCAGCTTCTGATTTTCTGCTTGCCTTTGCAACGTCTGTCAGCCTGCAGTTCATCCCACCACAGTGCTGCATGCCCTTTAAGTCTAGTGACGACATGTTTGACTTTCTTATATTCCTTGACATCCTCGTAGTTGAAGTATTTGTCTAGATATATAATCCAATCTAGAGGCTCTTCAACATCCAAGTTTCCATCATACATGGGAATCTCCATTTTTTCTCTGGCACCTATCCTAGCAACAACCCTGAATAGGCATTCATCTACAGCATCTTCGACTGTGACTTCTTCTCCTTCGTTTCCAACTTCATTTTTAGTTTCAGCTTCACTGATATCCCCAGTGTCAATTGTGTGCCTCTGTTCTGTCTCCATGGAATCAAGCCTAGCATGTCATTCACATGTTTCTCTTTCCACTGCTGGATTAGGCATTGGCATTGGCCTGTCTCTTCTTCTTGGCGGCATGGCTGAAAATTGTTCCTCTTTTCTCTACTATAGAAAGAAAAGACTTGTTATACAGCTCTGATACCACAAATGATGTGTATCCGAGTATTCTTCTTCCTCCTTCTTCTTTTGTCTGCAATATACAAACAAATTCAAGATTTAATACCACAACTGATGTTGACCCCCTGCCCTCGAGCCGAGATCCACACAGGATCATTCTAATTCTCCTCTAAGTCAGATTGACTCTTCAATTTCCCTACAGGAAATTCTCACACACACAAGAGTGTATCCATAGGTCCTTTCTGAAAAATCTATCCTGTCCAAGTTAACTCCAGGCATGAGCCTTACACTTCCATACGACCATGACCTAGTCCTTGCGCAAATTCCTTTCGCAACTCGCATGTTCGCGGGTCGAAGACCCTCGACTTTTCTTCACCAAACACTGATACCTGAGATGCGATGGGATATGTCTCCTCCTTTTTAGCACCCTCCATGCGTAACTGCTAGCTAGAGCTAAGCACTAACCTCACTTGCAACTCATGAGTTCGCGAGTTGAAGGGTTGAACCTCTAGGCCTTTCTTTAATGAAACTCCGAGATGCAAAAGTCAGAGAAGATTTGACTCCTTTAGTACTTCTCGTGGCTTGCAACTTCGTGAGTTGGTTTGTTGAGCCTTTGTGCTCCTTTCTTATGAGAACCCGAAGCACAAGAAGTCAATAGGGTGTTGACTCCCTCCCAGGCGACGAGTGTCCACCTGTCAACCATGCGGTCCACACTTGATGGACGTGCCACATGTTCACCCAAGACCTCATCCCTCAGCCCTTCATGACTTCTGTAGTAAAAAATGATTCCTCCCAACCTCCAAAACCCTAATACACGACATAGAAAAGAGGTTCTGATCCAACGGTTGTTCCTACTTCTCGCTACTCAGGAGTTCACGCAACCAAAGGACTTCGTCTGCCCTCCGAACTCACGAACCTTGAGTTCAAAAGAATGATCCAATGGCCAAAACTGACCACGATCAATGGTATTCATTGATTCTTGACACTGGAGTGGTGGGTTCATCCAACTCCTAACAACCCTGCAGCTTTACGGGATCCTACGGTCCCCGCAACTTCGCGAGTTCTCCCTGGAGAATTCTAACCGTTCGATTCCTTCCTTTGAATCTCTGGCCCAAATTGACTCAACATTCTTTCTCTGGGACTTAACTTTTGCACGATGATTTCACTTCCTATATTCCTTTTAACACTTCAAAGGCACCGACCATCTTAATCTTTTACTTGTAAATTCGAGTCTCTAAAAGGACTCATGCACGCACTCCTTGCGACAATCTTTCAAATAACTTCTGGTTATTTGAGTTCTCGACTTTGTGCACTCTTTGCAACAACAATCCCTCCACCTTCACCGTAGTTAATAACTTCTAAGGCTTCAACTAGCATGTGCACACCTTGCACGACTCTGTGCTTCACCTACACTTATGCTGGAATGAAAACAATGGTGTCTCTCCTGAGCTTTCTGAGATAAAACTCAGAACCCTTGTCAATGCACAGTTTGTGGACGTTTCACTACACTCCTTGCAAGAACTCTCTCAGGAAGAGAAACAATTGAACCTCATTCTACCCTCTTAGACTTCATGCATTCAACATGAAATCATACATCCCACACAGTATTGAAACAAATGCATATCAGAGAAATGAAACAACTGTAAACATACCATTTAACAAAGATAAGCAGTAAACATCATAACACCATGAAAGTTGAGTGAAAGCTTCATATATTAACTCAATTACTCCTGTACATGGGTTCTTCTCTATAACTCTCTGCTACATCTCTCCAGCTTATGAATTATGAATGATAATCAAAAGTTACAATATTACAAGGGTGAGGGTGTCTCTATTCATTTTCCATCCTATGCTCTAAAACTGTCTAATCTATCATTCATATCTACTTACTTTTACATTAACAGACTTAAATTCCTTAATACAATTGATAGATGGGAGTAATTTCCCCAGGTCTGTTCATATCTCCAAGACATAAATGAAAGTACGCTCCTCCTAACTATTACATTAATACTTCTGGTTTCAAAATTCAAAACGGTCTTCATAAGAACATGCCCCTTTTCTTCATCCGCACGTCTAGCTGTTTCTTTGGCTAGGCGTGTGCCTTGGCTTTGTTCAATGCTCCTGCATCACATATTCTGGTGTGTGAATCTCATCTGCATCTATGATTGTGGGCATCTCTTGCATCCCATTTTGTGTCACCCGAGCAGTACTTATCGTGTTTCACCCGGTTCTTCTTGGTGCTCCGACTTGCAGTGGTGTCATCTTGCTGAAATTTGGTTGTTGATCATAAATTTCCACTTTCTTTTATTACTTCGAACCCTCTCACACTCAACTCTCCCTCTTCATTCTTTTCCTTAGTGAAAAAATACAAATGACGACATTTCCCTCATTTTTTGACTTTATAGAGGGACAATGTATTGGCAGTTGTTTCGCACTAACAACTATCACTTTTTCACTTTTTCTTCCACGCTCCACTTTTTGTGTCTGTCCATTATTTTCCAATGCACAGTGTCTTCAAAACTGGTTTCTCTGGAGTGCACTGTTAATACTAACAATTAATATCTTTTTGTGTTTTTGTTACCTTTCTTCTTTTTATGGATTTTTGACTTTGTTTTAACATCTACTATATACAATATGTATAATCATACATTTGAAACGTTAACATTAAATCAATTTTCTAAACATAAACCTTTTACCTGAGGCATTTATAATTTTGTTTTTGTGTGGAGGTGACAACCATTAAGTCTTATGCACACTCTGTTGGAGGATGTTTCAAACAATTATAACTTTCTCATATGGCCACCGATTGGGGAACCATGTTTTGTGCCATGAGGAAAGTGGAAATGTGCTTCCAGAAAGCCTACTAATTGTTCTATTGAAGCATTTTATTTTTGTAATGACCAATGAGGCTAGTTTGGATGAGACTCCCTAGGTGATCGGTTTCGATGCCCGAAGGTGTCGGATTTTTATTCCTTGAGTTGGGTTTGAATAAAAATAGTAGAAACAATACAACTAGCTTGTTTTTTGGATAAAAACTTGACTTTTACGGACACCAAAAAATTTCTCCCAAGGAACTTTTTAATGAAATTTTGGGTGTCGCTTTCCATGAAAATTCACCCAAGTTAGATTATGTCGATTGTAATGTTATCTATGTTATATAGTATTTTTGTTCATCCACTGAAATTGAGGTAATTCATTAGTAGATCAAAGTTATAAATCCACCAAAACAACCAACTGACATTCAAAGCGCTTAGTACTGTTTAGGAGCTTGGAGGACCAAAATTAATCTAAAGTCTGTCTCGGAGCCAATGCAAGACCAAAAGGTGTTTTTTTTAACCCATATGATTCTATAAAGTACTTTCACAATCCAAATTTAGTTACAATTTTCAAGAAATGCAAACTAAACAAGTCGATGTCATGAGCGTGATGAAATCTATTGGTGACACCACAAACTTGATTATGAGTGTAATATGAAGTAGGTACGGTGGTAGGTGATTAGTGACCAATTTTATAATTAGGAATGAATCTCTCATTCACCAAAAATGTTTAGAAGAATCTCAAAATCAAGGTGGGCCATAGTGACCTATTCAGCATTAGTGAGAGGGAAAATATGAATTCACAAAATACAAGATGATTCAAAATGAAGAGGTCTCCTTGGTATATATAGGAGACTAGGAGTTACAATTACAACTAGTGGACCCAAGATGACATAAATAAAATAACAATATTAATGTAATATGCCCCAAATAAGGGGTAATGTGCCACGATTTATGGCTTAACATGCCCTTCCCCTTCATACAAGTGTTTCCTCAATTCTTGAGTAGATCAAAATTCTTTTGTATAAAGGACTCATCTTACCACATGGAATCTTTAGCAGGTAGTTTCTTCCACTTAATGAGATACTCTGAAATTGATCTATTCCTTAGCTGGTGAATTCTTGTGTCAGTGATAGATTTAGAATCCAATATGATTTTTCCTTCCTTGTCAAGTTCTGGAAATACAGTTCGAGCTGGGATCTTGTCACCTATAACCTTTTTTAAGCATGAAACATGAAAAATTGGGTGTACTCGTGAAGATGCAGGCAACTCCAATTTGTATTCCATAGTATCGATATTTTTCAAGACATTATTAGGGCCATAGTACTTTGATGATAATTTATTATCCTTCTGATCTTGCTTGAGGGAAATCCGTTTTTATGGTTGTATTCTTAAAAATACCCAATCCCCTACTTCAAAACTTTGTTCACTGTGATGTTGATCTACTTGTTGTTTCATGCGATTTTGTTCCATGGTTAGGTTGTCCTTTAAGAGTTGTAGAACTTGTTGTTGATGCTCCATGTGATCTTCCACTGCTTGAACCTTAGATTTTTATTTTAGAGAAGAAGTGAGGGATGGTGGGTGATATCCATAAAGTGCCATAAATGGTGTCATTTTTGTTGCAGTATGAAATGAATTGTTATACCACCATTCTACCTAGGGTAACCAGTTGAAGCATTGTGTTTGTTTATAAGAGACAAGTAAAAAAGGTAGCCTTCCATACATTTGTTCACTATCTCATTTTTTCCATCAAATTGAGGATGATGGATTCAACTGAAGCTAAACTAGAAGCGATGATGGATACTAAGATGCATGGCTTAAAAGGGGATATCATGGAAGGGTTGAAAATATTTCTAATAGAGAGGCCACCTGAAAGTGACAATGTATCCCATGAAATTCATGATGAGGACACAAGGAAGAACAATGACGGCTAGAGAAACTCCATCTTTGGGTTAAATACCAACCATTTTCCTAAGATCAATATGAGTAAGTTTGATTTGAAGGATCCAATAACATGGATACTCCATATGGACAAGTTCTTTGATCTACATGATGTGCCACACACAAAAGGTATGAATTGTGTCCTCGGGTTTTTATGCTATTTTAATATTTGGTTCTTAACATTTATGTGACACACTAATTTTAGAAGGATGTTTTTTTCGATACACTATGTGTCAACGTAGGAAGAGGGAATTTGTTTAAGTGTGAATGAGATAGGTTTATTGGAAGAGAATCTCCAAATGAAAATATGGGGAGAGTGAGAGGAAAACATAGGCTTATCCTCTTTCATGACATAGAAAGGGAAATGGTACTAATAGGAAGAATTGGAGGGGGGCCCAATTTCTCATCTTAGAGAGACACTAAGACAAGAAAATTGGAAGGTTTTTATGTGCATGCAACAATACCTGAATATATATGAAAATATAAATTCAGTAAGAACCCTTAATCTCAACAAGAATACACCAAACCATTCACCAAAATATTGAACACGAGAAATAGTCAATATCCTTGAGGTAGGGTAACACCATATACTAATTCTTAGGGAATGTAATATTCCAAATATAAAAAGTATGCAGAACAGAAATAAAATGCTAGAAATGGCATATAAACAACAAAGTAACTAGAACAACACCACAATAACACTGAAATGGTATCAAAATAACACGAGAAAGAACACTTTGATTCTGAAAGCAATATTCATGGGCCTCTTCGAGGGGGAAACCTCCAGTCAAGAAAACCTCTATTACAATAATATCCAAGCTAGGGTTCTCATACCCTCGACTCCTCTTTATACTAAATATGTCTATCAAAGGAACAATCTAGAGGAAGATCCTTCTAGAAGCGAAAGATT
>WSFP011445403.1:0-20194 GCA_009831015.1 Picea engelmannii | reverse complement strand
AGTGCTTCTCACCTTACCAAGGAGCTGGTTTGGTTTCATCTTTAAAAATCCTGAAGACTCTGCAAAGATATTAGATAGTTTCTGGGTTTTTGAAGGTGGCAGTTTTATGTTGAAGAGGTGGAGCCTCAAATTCAACCCGACGACTGGATATTTCAGTTTCCGTCATCTTTGGGTCTTACTCCCGGGTTTGTCGTTGCAGATGTGGAATACAAAATCCATGGAGGCCATAGGAAATGTATTGGGGCGCTTCATCAAGATTGACAAGGATACTTTGCATTCACGGGACAGGAGAATGCCAAAAATACTTGTGGACGTGGATGCCCATGGAGGGTTGTTGGAAACATTGGATATTGAGTGGTGCGGCATGGTTTGCACATAGGTTGGACTATCTAGGGATTATGTTTCGGTGCTCGTGCTGTAGACAAACCGACCACCTTAGAAAGGACTGTCACCATCCTTTTGGAGTGCCCGTTGACGAGACACTCTCGGAGGAGACTGTTACTAATGGCTAATCACTGAAGCTGGACGCGCTGGAGCAGGGTTCTTACCCGAGAGCTTGGGATTTGGACAGTTCACCATCCTCGAACTCTACCTTTATTGGTAAGTTGAGACTTTACGTTCCTTCTCTCTATTGTACGTTATCTGCATGGGAAAGAGACCATCTTGACTCTTTTTATTCTGCAGAGACTTTTGTTACTGAGGTGACTGATAAGACTGAGGCTCTGGATAGTGAGCTAGAGGAGTTAGCTACTATTCCTGAGACTGTTTCTACTCCTCCATTTATTTTCTTAGATGAGTGTCGGCCTCACTCTTCTATTGTGGATACTTCTATTCCGACTAACTCTATACTTACTGAACTGTTATTGACAGAAGGCTCACCCCTCTTACCTGGTTATGGTGAACCCGCAACTAGTGAGCACTCTTTGGATAGATTGCTAACCGAATTAGTACCTTCTTATAGGGAGGTTACTAGTCATGTTCCTATCCCAACTTTTTTAGGGAAAGCTGAGGTGGTTTCGGGGGAACCCAGTACTGTGAATTAAAACCCTGTTGTATCAGGGGTTTCGTCTGGTAAGGATCTTTCTTGGTCTTGGGGTTTGGGACTCAAGCTATCACCTGTTAAGACTAGAAGTGCCTGAAAAAAATCGGCAAAAAACCTTTCTTTACTGGCTAATCATTCACACTCTACTATTGACTAGGGGGCGCTTAGAGGCATTAAGGCCCTCACTAGGGCAAAATCATGATTATGCTCCCTCTTAACATTAGAGGGGTATGAGGACCCCTAAAATTGGCCTCTATGCACAAGCTCCTCTCAAAGACGACACCCCATGTTATATTTTTACAAGAGACATTGACGACTAAAGAAAGGGCAAGGGATTTCATGTATGCTCTTAGGCCGGATTGGATGTCTTGTGCAGTTAGTTGGGTTGGTATTTCGGGGGGCCTGCTTGTTTCATGGGATCCATGCTATTTTCTTTTCTCTCCTGTTCTCACTTGTGGCGACATTTTTTTGATAGGTTCCAGTCTAGTTGATAAAAGGAGGCTCTCACTTTTGAATGTTTATGGTCCTTGCATAGATCGAAAGATTTTCTGGAAAAAATTAGAAGATAGGGGTCTGTTAGCACATACAAATTTGATTTTGGTAGGGGACCTGAACTTTACCTTAAACTCATATGAGATTTGGGGATTAGCAGACTTGACATACCCATTGGCAATCTTGTTCAAGGACTTATTTGAAAATTCTTCTTTGGTGGATGTGGCTCCAGCTGAGCTGGTTCCTACGTGGCGTAATGGAAGAATTGGAGATTCCAATATTGCTAAAAGACTTGACAGTTTTTTCGTGGCAGAGGATTTGATTGGCCCAGCTATGAGGTATAGATCATGGGTGGAATCTCCCTTCTTTTCTGACCACGATCCTATTATTCTTCAACTGAATATTGGTCTTCAGGTGACAAATCACCCTTTTAAGTTCAATCCAGTATGGTTACAGGATGATTCTCTTGCAAAGTTAGCTAGTGAAGCTTGGTTTGATGCCCGTTTTGAGTTAATAGAAGGGGCACAAAGAAGACTAGTTGAAAAGCTTACACTTCTTAAAAGTCGTGTCAAATCTTGGTTGAAAGCAAAATGTATTCAGGATCAATATTTTATAAAAAGGTTGGAAGTTGATTGGGAACTGATTTATGTACATAAATACAAAGGTTCTCGTATTGTTGATTTAGACCATCGTTTGAGCTTGTTGGAGGCGGAATGCAACAATTTCCTTTTGGATAAAGAAGAAAGTTGGAGGCAGAAGAGTAGGGCTATCTGGATTAAGAGTGGCGATAATAACACTAAGTTTTTTCACAGATTTGCGAGCTACAAGAGAAATAAAAAACATTTATGGGACATAACTGATGATGCTGGTAGAGTTGACTCTGGTCAGGATGCAATAAAAAATGAAGTTGTTTCACATTTTCACTCTTTTTCTCGGGGCAACCAAATTTGCGTGCACAGTTGGAGACTATTAGTCTTTTCCCAAAGCTTGGTATGGAGGAAGAAGTCTCATCATTAGAACATGCATGTACTCTTGAGGAACTATCATATGTTCTTAAAGGTTTTGTGAAGGACAAAAGTCTCGGCCCGGATGGGTGGACTGTCGAATTCTTCCTTCACTTATTTGACATGGTTGGCCCTGATTTACTTGCTATGGTTGGGGATACTAGAATTCTTGACGAAGTATTTCATCTCATTAACTCAACTTTCTTAGCTCTGATTCTGAAAACCAATCATCCTTCATCTTTCTCCGACTATCGTCCTATTTCTCTGTGCAATCTTTGTTATGAGATTATTTATAAGATAATAGCAAGGAGAATCAGACCAATTCTCTCTCGTACTTTGTCCGATGAACAGTTGGGATTCCTAAAGGGTCGACAGATACTTGATGTTATTAGAACAACATAGGAGTGCCTTCACATCATTAAATAAAGAAACTTCAAGCTGTTATTTTGAAGCTCGATTTGAAAAAGGCTTATGATTGCACTAACTGGGATTACCTAAGGCTGATGCTTCTTCATTGTGGATTTGGACAGCTTATGACAAAGTGGATTATGGGATGTGTTGCATCAACATCATTTGTCATTCTGATCAACGAGGAGGCTACAAAATTCTTTAACAGTGGTAGAGGATTGCGCTAGGGATGTCCTTTGTCTCCTCTGTTGTTTATCCTTGTGATGGAGGGTTTGAGCCTATCTCTGAAAAAAATTCATACGGAAGGGAAGTTGAAGGGTATAAAGGTTTCTAGGATGGTAAGAATTTTCCATCTCTTATTTGTGGACGATGTGCTTATTATGTCTAAAGCTTCTTTTACTGAATGGCAGGAAATTCACACTCTTTTATATGGTTTTTGTGGTGCTTCTGGATTGGATATCAATTTTAATAAGTCAACGTTCCTACACTTTGGTGTACAAAAGGGGTTTCTTAATAATTTGAATTCGTTGTTTCATTTTGGTTTCTTGAGCCTTTCGGCCGGGTTTAAATATTTGGGTTTTTATTTAAAGATGGATAGCTATAAGGTGGCGGACTGGCAGTGGCTATTGCTGAAATATGAGAATAGAATTCAACATTGGTGCAATTGATTTCTATCGTTGGGAGGTATATATGTTTTGATAAAGGCTGTGCTCGAAAGCCAACTGATGTATTGGTTGGCTTTGGCACACATCCCGGACACAGTTCTGAACCGGATTCATAAACTGGTATTTTCCTTTCTCTGTATGGTACTAAACAATCTTCAACCTTTCACTTATGCAGTTGGGAGACTATAGCAAAACCTAAAGAGTTCGAAGGTTGGGGGCTTATAAGCATCTTCTGTTTCTTGAGAGCCTTGGTTGCAAATTCGTTGTGGCGCGGATTGATGCATCCAGGTATTTGGCAATGGGTTTTGAAAGACAAATACTTCCCTCATATTTCAGTGATAACCTAGGTGCACTCAACCATACCAGTTGCATCCTTTGGTTCCCAAACATGGAAGAATTTGCTGAATGCTTTACCATTGATTGTGCACTGGCTTGCTTGGAAACCGGGTGCAGGTGATTCTATTATTACTGGAAAGGATGAAATTTTAGGGATGGGGAAGGATTATTTTCTTTTTGCGGAGTTGATTACCTAATTAAATAGTAAAAATGTTTATTTTCTTTTTCACGCTAGTCGAGCTCCTTTCCAGGGGTCGATTTTCTCCAATTGGCATAATAACATAGATTTGGGACTAAAGGGTGACATTGCTTCTGAATGGGACCATTATAGGTTGAGATTCATTGGAGTTGGCATTGCCATTTCTGATAGACAGGACGATTTAAGGTGGACTGGTGGTGATTGTACATGTATCTTAACAACCAAAAATGTATACAATGCGCTGGCAGCCGAGCTGTGGAAGAACAAAATTGGAGGCTGGAGGATAAATATGTGGGGCTGGGATTGCCCACAAAAGATCAAGTTGTTTACCTGGGTTCTCATTGAAGATAAATTACTCACTTGGAACAATCTCCACAAGCGAGGTTGGTATGGGCCAGGGTTCTATCACCTATGCAAAGGAAATGAGGAATCTGGTTTTCATCTCTTTGTACACTACCCTTTCACACGTACTGTTTGGAAAAAGATCAAAGACCATTACAAGTTATCCACATGGTGGTCAGGAACTATAGTGACATATTGTTTTTCATTGTGGGCATGTTAGAACCATAGACTCTCATCCTTGCCAACATTCATATGTTGGTTCATTTGGATTGAAAGAAACTTGGCAATTTTTTAGTCAAGGTCTCCATCTTTGGAGAAGGTCTTTTATCTCTCCATTGCGGTAGTGACAAGTCATAGCCCACAAAAAACTCAACACTCCATTAGACGTCCTGTCCATATATTTCCACATAATATAATCATAGGGTGGTTTGACGGGGCAACTCAATTGAATGGGGAACTAAGTGGAGCAGGGGGAGTCATAAAGCTCAATGAACACTCAGTCTATAGGTGGACTCTCAATTGTGGAGGAGGAACAAACACAAGAGTGGAAATTTTGGGTGCTTGGGATGCTCTTTCTTTGGCTCATAGACTTTCCATCACAGATTTCCATGTCATAGGTGATTCCAAAATTGTAATTGATTGGCTTAATAACAAAGGATCTCTACAGGTAATATCTATAGACTGTTGGAAGGATAGGATAAAGGAACTCTTCAAGCACTTTTCTGTCATCAACTTTTCACATGTCTACAGAGAAGAGAACCTTGAGGCTGATATATTATCCAAAAATGCCCTTACTGGGCGTCATGGAGCTATAGCTTACAATCAGTGGGTTGATGGTCATGAGGGACCAAGACACTTTTTAAAGCTGTATTGATAGATATTTTTGTAGAATCTAGCTATGAGGAGTCTCATATGATGGTATATTTTTGGCATGTTTGTAAAGACAAAATTTTTTATTTATAAAAGTTTTTGTCTATTGTTTTGGACAGTCACCTTAGATGCTTTTGTATTCTGTATCCCATTTGATATGGCTAGTGGATATGGCGGTGGATATTTCTCAAGGCAAGGCCTTTCACTGTTTTTGTAACCTAGGTCTGCATCCCTGCCTCTCCTCTCTCTTTTCCCTATGCCTTCGTCAAATTTTTCCTCTTCGGGTTGATTAAGTTAGTTTCCCATTACTGAGTGACTTGGTTCTTATCCGTTTCTTTTTTGATTGAGTCTTTGAGCATTTCTGTTGCTATTGTTTCTTGAAGGATAATTACATGTTGTATTTGGTTCATAATGCTTGTCATCATGTTTTCCATTGATTGAGCTCACCGTAGGTCGGCCAAGCCTTTTTTGTATGCACAGGAAACACCCGTGGGAAAACGCAACAGTCCAGAGCAGTAAATTTCAGACTCAGATTGTGGGAACAGACAGGTTAAATTTCAACGGTGCCAATCCATCAGGCCAATCAGATCGACGGTTTTCACGTATTTAGAGTGTTGAAATCGCACGGGGTTTAACATTAAGAATTACCCAAAGAGAAAGAATTACTCGAAGTCCCGAAGTGAATCTGGACTGTCCATAAGCAAGGACACGTGGAGGCAAATCTTTCGCTTCAGATACTTAGCACTCCGGAGGTTTGCGAAGCACTAGAGAAAGAATTACCTGAAGTCTTGAAGAGCCGAAGTCCCAAAGTCTCAAAGTCCCAAGAGCCTGCCACGTCACTTCGGGCTCGTACTACTCCGGGAGAACTTCATGCCTCACAATCCAAAACTTCCGAAGCCTCAACACCTGAAGTCCCAAAGTGAATCTAGACCATTCTTCAGCAAGGACACGCGACAAAATATCTCTCTCTTCGGATATACAACACTTAGGAGGATTGCATAAGCAATGAGACAAAAACTCCCAAAGCCCGAACTCCTAAAGTGAATATGGACTGTCTAGACCTAGAGACCACGTGGAGGAAAATCCCTCACTTCGAAAATGCGGTACTCAGGAGGATGGTAAGAACTATGCATTGAAAAGGCCCGAAGCTTGAACTCCCGAAGTGATCGCAGACCGTCGATCTCAAATCAACAAGAACCATTGATCCTTGTAGTAGGTAAATATCACCCGGATCACAAATTCCAATAAGATCAATGACCACGCTTTATTGCAGGGGTGTAAACTGCTCGAACATTGATTTTCCAAAGCGGTCTCACAATTAGAACCATGGTATTGTTGGAAGGGTAAGTGGCAACTTGTGGGGGATTGCGGGGGACGGAGCAGTGTGGAACCAAACCACCTTCAACAACTTTTTCATTCATGTGCTTAAATGACATTAGGTCACCGCGTCACCTCCACATCACCTCCACTTCATCTACATCCACGTCATCCACCTCCATGCATCATGTCTTCCTATTGGATGCTCACCTCCATGTCTTCCTGTTCATGACCAGGTCATCACAATGAAAGTGAGGAGAAGGGTGAGTTACAGTCGAGACAGAGTGTTCTTAGCTTCCGAAATCTCAGACACAGACAAAGAGTTAAGTCTTAGTCACAGGTCAACGTAGATTAGTTCCAGAACACTTCAACAGACTACCTCTTCCTCAAGAAAAGATCTTATCATACAACTAGTTGTCTTCAATGGCCTCCAATAGCTTGTAGACATGCCATTACTCAACATAGAGCTATGTTCTGTCACTCCAAGTCCTATTTTCTGCCAAGTCAATTCCTCTAGCGCATGCATCAGTTCTGTCTCAGAGACAATAGTAGTTTTTAGTTGATTAATTCCAGTATTTTCTTAGATTAGATACAAGAGTGGTATTCTATGTGTGATAAGAACCACTCTTGCTGATTAAGTCCAGTGTCTTAGTGAAGTTAATAATTTGTTATACAAACAATTACCTAAAATTAGGTCCCAGTCCCCTAAGGACGAGAACCTCTGCAACTTTGTTAAATAGGGAGTCTTTGAATGTTTTGAAGGTCGTATTTTTTGAGAAAGAATAGCACTACATCATACTGGTTGGACCCATTCTATGCATGGATTAAAGCTCTCTACCTAGTGAACATATTCTTAATGACAATGTTTCGTTCAAATATTCATGTGTTTTTATCTTATCTTGAATGCAGTTTTTGATTTGTGCAAAGTACATGTCATTTCCTTTCAGCGATTGTGTAACTTGTCTTTATTGATATGCAACCTGTGAAGACAACTAATGCTTGGTGAAGATTTGCTTTTATCGTAACCTGAAGGAGTAATTGTGTCTTGATACACGTTTAATGTCTTGAAATGATATTTTAAAGTATTGAACTTCTTGTAGCAGATTATTCATTGAGTAGTTTATTGTTTCCCTTTGTTTTTATTTTATTTCACTGGTCTATCATTAGTGTGCCACCAGGCAAGGAGGACCCTCATCCATATAATTTTTCCAACCCAACCTTGCTTTTGTCTTGATAGAATAATCCTCTGACCAACCAACAAAAATTAAAAGAAACAACCATTCTAAATTGATAGGTGGCCTAGCTTTTCCCTTTAGTAGTCAGGTGCAGACCTTAGGACCAACATCTTTTGGCGTCATTGTCGGGGAACAAAGTATTGAAATATATTTCCCTGGGAGAATGGAAACGATCAGATTTGATCTTTGATGGTGAACAAAGACCAGACACATTCAGACTGCATATCAATAACCTAGCGACTCCATGGTTGAAGAATCTAGTGGCGACTGCACAATTTTAAGAAGTCATATTTTTAGATGGAAGCGATCTTGGATCAGAGGTTTTCTCCATTAAATTTATCAGTTGTTCATGGTTTTCCAAATGTTGTTCCTACTATAGATGAGTGGGGTGAATTTTTGCCTAGATTTAGAGAACATAGAGATGACAACCCTGCTGAGCATTTGCTTGATTTTCACGAGCTCATGCATCATTGGGGAATACATCATGAGGATGCATTAATGAATATGTTCATGTACTCATTAGAGGGAGATGATCGTGAGTGGTATCGATCCTTGCCCTCTGCTAGCATCTCCTCCCTGGAAAAGTTCCATGCTGCATTCAATAAGCATTGTAAAAGGTTTTTTCCAGCTGATTTACTTTTTGAGAATTGTTGTAAAGAATTTGAATCTCATATTCGACAGTCACTTATTAGTTCTTCTAGTAGTGAAAATAAAGGGGACTTTTCCATTGAGGAAGTGGAGGAATATTCGGTTACATATGAGTCTTCTTCTGATCCTTTTAAAAAAAAAGATGATGTTGGGAATTACATTAATGATGAAATTGATGATAACAAGGCTTTGGATACATCTTGCATTATTCTAGGTGACTCAGATAGTTGTTGTTATGATACATCTATTGTTCTATGTTCTCATAAATATTTGATTAACTATGCAGAAAGTGATGTTGAAGTTCACGAGCAAGTTTTTCCCCTTCCTTCTGAAATTGTTGAGCAACGGGAAATCTTTAAGTTTGAAAATGACATTTTGGAGCTAGAACGAGGAAAAACCAACAATTCAGAAGACATACCCATTCATTTCAAACAACAAGATGAGAAACATCATGGGTATTTTGTTTCCCTTTATGGTTGTGAATCACATGACTTTCATGAACCTTTTCAACAAGGACAAGAGCAACTCAATCTTTTCTATAATGCATATCTTACACAACAACAACTTTGTCCTCTCAACCAGTTGGAGGCTCTTCATGAGTTTCAAGATCCAATAGTGAGATGGATGGATTCTTATTTTTCCAAAATTACAAAGGTTGGAAGTTTTAGCATGATCATCATTTGCAACTGTAGGTACCAGATGCCTGCCAATTTTTTGTCACATTTGATATATCCTCTTTGAATTATTCTAAACAGTGACCTGCACCGAGTTATGGTTCTCAGTCAAATTTTTTCTTGGTTTCATTGGAAGTGGAATTACACATGATTGAATTGGTTTTCAATTGAATAGAGTAGGTAGTAGGAGAATAGGCTCATAGTTCGAGCATTTTTTTTAATTTTTAGTTTGCAGATTGTTTTTCAGTGTGTTGTTTTTTAGTAGATTTTGAATAAGAGACTTCATATCCCAACAAAGGCACTAGGGTTTAGCTACAATTTCAAGTTTTAGTAAAGACTCCATAGCCCAACAAGGCACTGGGGTGTAGTCTCGGTTTTTAATTCAATAAAATGCATGCCTGAGACACAGTAGCAGATAATACTGGGCTGACATACAACTAGAGGTAAGAAATGGAAGGTAAGAGAAGTTATTTAATATCAAGGCACCGATCTACAGTTCTTAGCACCTCACAGGGACAAGCTATCCCCAGTTGGATCCAATGTTGTAACCTAGGTCTTCACCCCTACCTCTCCTCTCTCTTTTCCCTATGCCTTCGTCGAATTTGTCCTCTTTGGGTTGATTAAGTCAGTTTCCCATTACTGAGTGACTTGGTTCTTATCCGTTTCTTTCTTGATTGAGTCTTTGCGCATTTATGTTGCTACTTGAAGGATAATTACATGTCGTATTTGGTTCATTATTCTTGTCATCATGTTTTCCATTGATTTAGCTCATTGCAGGTCGGCCTAGCCTTTTTTGTATGCACAGGAAACGCCCGTGGGAAAACAAAACAATCCAGAGAGGTCAATTTCAGACTCAGATTTTGGGAACAAACAAGTTAATTTTCGACGATGGTGATCCATCAGGACAATTAGATCGACAGTTTTCGCGTATTTGGAGTGTCGAAATCACGCAGGGTTTAACATCAAGAATTACCTGAAGAGAAAGAATTATCCGAAGTCCTGAAGTCCCGAAGTGAATCTAGACCATCCATCAGCAAGGACACATGGAGGCAGATATTTCACTTCAGAGACTTAGCACTCTATAGGTTTGCGAAGCACTAGAGCAAGAATTACCCGAAGTCCCGAATTCCCAAGAGCCTGCCACGTCACTCCAGGCCCATACTACTCTGGGAGAACTTCATGCCTCACAATCCAAAACTCTGAAAGATTGAACACCTGAAGTCCCGAAGTGAATCCAGACCATCCATCAGCAAGGACACACGGTGACATATCTCTCTCTTCGAATATACGACACTTTGAAGGATTGCGCAAGCAACGAGACTAAAACTCCCGAAGTGAATCTGGACCATCCAGACCCAGAGACGATATGGAGGCAGATCCCTCACTTTGAAAATGCGACACTCAGGAGGATGGTAAGAACTATGGATGGAATAGGCCCGAAGCCCGAACTCCCGAAGTGATCACGGACCACTGATCTAAAATCAACAAGAACCGTTGATCCTTGCAACAAGTAAATATCACCCAGATCACAGATTCCAATCAGATCAATGACCATGCTTCATTGCAGGGATGTAAACTGCTCGAATGTTAATTTTCCAAAGCGGTCTTGCAATTAGAACCATGGTATTGTTGGAAGGGTACGTGGCATCTTGTGGGGGATTGCGGGGGCTGAAGCGGTGTTGATCCAAACCACCTTCGACAACTTCTATAATCACGTGCTTAAATGACATCAGGTCACCGCGTCACCTCCACTTAATCTACATCCACGTCATCCAGCTCCATGCATCCCATCTTCCTATTGGATGCTCGCCTCCACGTCTTCCTGTTCATGACCATGTCATCACAGTGAAAGCGAGGAGAAGGGTCAGTTACAGTCGATATGGAGTGCACTTAGCTTCCAAAAGCTCAGACACAGACAAAGAGTTAAGTCTCAGTCACAGGTCGACGCAGATTAGTTCTAGAACACTTCAACACACTACCTCTTCCTCAAGTAGAGATCTTCTCATGCAACCAGTTGTCTTTAGTGGCCTCCAACAGCTTGTAGGCATGCCATTACTCAACACAAAGCTCTATTCTGTCACTCCAAGGCCTATTTTCTGCCCAGTCAGTTCCTCCAGCGCATGCATCAGTTAGAACTCAGAGACAATATTTTTTAGTTGATTAATTCCAGTATTTTCTTAGATTAGATACAAGAGTGGTATTCTATGTGTGATAAGAACCACTCTAGCTGATTAAGTCCAGTGTCTTAGTGAAGTTGACAATTTGTTCTACAAATAGTTACCTAAAATTAGGTCTTAGTCCCCCAAGGACGAGAACCTCTGCAACTTTGTTAAATAGGGGGTCTTTGAATGTTTTGAAGGTCATATTTTTTGGGAAAGAATAGCACTACATCAGACTGCTTGGACCCATTCTATGAATGTATTAAAGCTCTCTACCTGGTGAACATACTCTTGATGACAATGTTTCGTTCAAATCTTCATGTGTTTTTATCTTATCTTGAATGTAATTTTTTATTTTTGCAAAGTATAAGTCATTTCCTTTCAGCTATTGTGTAACTTGTCTTTATTGATATGCAACCTGTGAAGACAACTAATACCTGGTGAAGATTTTATTTTATCGCAACTTGAAGGAATAATTGTGTTTTGATACACGTTTAATGTCTTGAAACGATATTTTAAAGTATTGAACTTCTTGCAACAGATTATTCATTGAGTAGTTTGTTGTTTCCGTTTGTTTTTCTTTTATTTCACTGGTCTGTCATTAGTGTTCCACCAACCAAGGAGGACCCTCATCCGTATCATTTTGCCAACCCAGACTTGCTTTTGTCTTGATAGAATAACCCTTTGACCAACCAACAAAAATTAAAAGAAACAATCATTCTAAACTGATAGGCGACCTAGCTTTGCCCTTTAATAGTTAGGTGCAGACCTTAGGACCAACAACTGTAATAGTTTTTTGTCATTGTGAACAGATTATATATCTTAATATAATGTGCATTTTTCTCGTGGAAAAGATAATGTAGTCATTAAGAAAGAATGAGAATACTTTCTCTTTTCATATGCCATATTGCATTGCCGTATAATTAGAAGGTAAAATTTTCAATGTAATTTTTGTGTAAATTCTTTGATAACTTTAATGTATTATTATTTTACTTGTTTGAATTTTTTTATTCATTTATTTAATGAATATATTAAGAAAAAGTGTTAGATTTAATTTAAATTAATTAATGCATATCTAAATTTATATTGAATAAATGTTTCTGATGTATTTACAATGGTTTAATAATTTAACATTATATTTTATTATAAAGTTTGAATGAGCTACAATTGATTCCACTACTATAAAATTAAATTGAAGGCACCCAATATGTTTTGGGTAGAATATTTGGTAAAATATGTGCATTATATAGTGGTATTGGTATTATGCTTTATATGCCTTTGCTTAAGTTATCGATGCTTATGGATGGACTAGTGTTGTAACTACGCTTATGTGTTATTGATATTATTGGTGTTGTTGAAGAATATGAAACTAGTTGAGTTACTACATATGTTATATCAATGGTGGATAAGAAACCAACCCCACCTAAATAAATGAATTCAAACTTCTAGAAATAAATAAGTGAAAATGACAATAATAAGTTCATTAGTTTCAATGGTGGATCAATATGAATTTAAACTTCCAGAAATAAATAAGTGAAAATGACAATAATAAGTTCATTAGTTTCAATGGTGGATCAATTCACGTAAGAGAAATAAAAGCTATGTGAAAAAATGATAGAAAAAGTAGAGTTTCCATTCTTGAAATTTCACATTAAAGGTGGAATTAGAGTAAGTAAGCTACATGTACCATGGTTGATGGAAATGAGAGGAAAGATTTAAAGACTAGCTTAAGAAATGGTTTTGGATTGTGTGGTGGAGGAGCTAAATAGGCTACTCACACGTGAGGGTAAAGATGATTTTAATGGATGCCATGACAAAGACAATGATAAGGTTAACAACAACAACGAGGGAGATTGGAATATAGTTAGCAATTGTCTCTATGATGAGGTTGAATCCCTTACCAAGGATATTTGGATGAATCCTGAGTTCTCAAAGAGGTTTTTAGGATAAAATACATTCTTGAAAATTTATATGAAGTAGTGTTTCTTCTAGGTTAAATATCGATTAGTTTTATATGTTATTAAATCATCTCATATAAGCAAGAATCCTTTGATGGGTGGTTTCCTTTAGTACCATTAAAGGTACATTGCATTGCTACCCATGTTCTTTTGTTTGAAACAACAAGTACCATTAGAAACTATGTGCACTATAAGGGATCATTCATCTCTCTTAATAATTAATCCCCTTTAATGTTGCAGTTTGGTAGTCACATGTATGAGTGCTAGAGAGGATTGGAATTCATGAAACTCATAGTGGAAATCCTAAAGGTATAATTGTTCTGTCTTTTGAAAAATTCCCTCCATGATAGTTGAACACAATTTCCTCATGTGTAAAATAAGGTTTGGTGGACTTATTTTACATGTGATGTGAGGTCAAAAACCCTTTTTCCATCTTATTCAATATCCATTATGTTGTGCAATGGCTATTTCTATCAAGGCAACATAGATTGGGAAACAACTTAATCAGTGGTCAAAGCACAATTAAAAGATTGAGAAACAAGTTAATCAGTTGTCAAAGCATAATTAAAATATTTGGAAACAAGTTTAATTGATTTTTGGGAAATAAGTTAATCGATCGTTGAAGCATAATTAAATACAAATATGGTTTATAGTGAAGGGGGACATATTTTGTTTGAAACACATCGTCCATTTGAAACTAGTCCTCCAATACGTCTGGTTTGTGTACATATTTCCTCTTGCCATGTCATTGGGAATGCATCGTTGGGGATGCAACATATACATAATTCACCTATCCACCTATACTTCCAAATTAGTAGGTGGCCTGTCCTGTCCTTACCTTTGCAGTTATCCACTTAACCAACAAAATTATGTTATTGTATTGAGCTTTGGCTGTGAGTTTTTTTCTTAGGGTATTTGAATGATGTTGAGTCTACAACTAGAATTATCTATGAACATGGGTGGTTTCATATTAGGGATATTCGTTATATTGACGAGAATGAGGAAGCTTTCAATGTGGATTGAATTAAATAGATTATCAAATATAAGGGCTTCTAGGCCTTTCTTTAGTGTCATTTCTTCAATTTTTTATTCTAACAATATGAATACTATTCTTAATCTTACACAATTAAAAAACCATTAATTGTTGATTTGAAGGTGCCTCCTATTGAATTAGAATCCATTCTCATCACCCATCCATCTATTGTAGATGCAACAATTGTATTGTGAGTCTTTGATATGAATGGATCTCATACACTTTAATTCCAACTTAACCTTTTGCAAACAATGCAACGTCCTTTTTTTTGTAACTTTGTGGGAAACCAAAAGGATGAAGTTGCAAGAGAGGTTCCAGTAGCCTTCGTGGTCATATCCAATGGATTTGATATCATAGAAGATGAAATCAAGCAATTTGTGGGAAAATAGGCTATAAGCTAATTTCAAAATTGTTTTTCTATGATTAGGAGAAATTAATCCTTTGGAAGCGAAAATATGATTATATGGGTATTCATTGTGGAATTTTAAATAAGTGGTGTTCTACAATATGTTGTACAAGGTCTATTTCATCCACGCAATTCCCAAGTATCATGTTGGAAAAACATTGCGAAAGGATTTGAGGGCAAAACTCTATGCACCCACCATTGAAATCAAAGCGTGGATTTGTTTTATCACTCATCACAATTTTATTACTTCAAGAAGGATTTGTGGACATGAATCAAATGCAAGGCAGACAATATTGTCACTCCAATAATGTCACCATTTTTTGGACTCTTTTTCGGGATATATTTATGGATTCATACTCTCTCTAAGCCAACCACTAAGAGTAATTAGTATTGAGACAACACCATTGAATAGCTGGCATATTTTTTTATTCATCTTGGTTCTTTAAATCTCCTTTTCATTTGGTTGTAAGTTTATCCTCCTCAATTGTAATATCCCCACTATAATCCCCAATTTAATCAATGTTTATGTAGATATAATGTGTGGCTACAACCAAAACAATGTATATGCAAAATGTATTTTTGAATTTTAATAATAAAATGTGATGCTAGCTATTAAGGGGATATGGATAGAGATGGGGGATGAATTAATACACAAGAGAGGGGAGGGTCTAGGATAATGTCTAAAAGGGGTCCAAGGGGGAATTACATATGTCTAATTATTCACCCACATTCCTGAATTTTATTATGACTATGTATTAAAATCTAGTTTCTGATTGACCCCAAAACCAATCATTGAATGCATGTAAGAGGGTGGGTGTAAAAATTCACATCCCATAGTTATTGGGAGCATGGGGGATGAGTACAATCATCCCGAGGAAGTGTGTGAGTCAAGTAAGTAAGACAAAAGAGGAAATTCATATGGACAACTACAATAGTTTTTAGACAATCAAGTTTTGTGCATGAGTAGCAAGCAGAGAGCAAGAAAGTGAGATTGGAGTTGGAACAACCATGGAGGGAAATATATGGAGCATGCTAGAGCATATTTGGAGCCTATTTGGAGCTGAAGACTGAAGAGCCAAGTTTTCAGGTTTGAAGAGTGAACTTCTGAGTGAGTTGCATTGTATCAACAAGTGTTGGTGTTGTTTTTGCTAGTAGTTTTCCTGGCAGCAAGTTCCCTTGAGTTCCTAGCTGAGATATTCCTAGTTACCTGTGCCAGAAAGACCCTGATAAACAAATGGGATGCCTAAGGGATTGATATTAGTCAAGGGTTACATTCCTGGGGTTGGGTAGTGTTGAGGGGTCCTAAATCCATTTAACTCAATAGCATGAACCAAACCTACCACCGAGGCCCAATTAGACTCTGCAACGTTTAATGGTGGAATGGTTCTCCAGATCTTGCGATCCAACCAATTGATCGATGGGATTTACGTTTTCTTGTGAAGGCTTCTCCTTTAGTTCAACCGTTCTCTTTTTTGTACTTTCTCTTATATGTGGGACCGATACAAGATAAAAGCCGGTATAAACCAACCAAGTAACAAAGAGGGGAAAAGCTTTAACCATTGGAGAAGGTTGATCTTGGGATAACTCTTTCTCTCTAGCATGCATACATCAATTATATACCACAAGCCTAGTAATAATACATTAACCTGCTGATATTCTAATTATTGACTAAGATACAATTTATCAGAAGAAAATATGCATGCGATAAACAATCGCAAGAAAAATAATTATCTTAACTCTAATCATCAATCACATGTTAACACAACGATTTATTTTCATCAATAAAGACAAGAACTGTAAAACATTGAATCAGATAACTTATCAACATATTTAGAAGATCTTACTCATTACAACATCCATTCAAGAGATGAAATCATAAATAATTCTTCTCCACATCCAATCATACACACTTTTGATGAAAAACACAAACTTGTCTCTGGTCCTAAACAAGACTTCTCAATTAAGGAAACTCCGAAATAGTTCTTTAAAAAATCCAAAAATGAGAGTCTTTGCGAAAACCATTGACCCTTGACTAATAAGTCGATCCTCCTATTTATGACATACTATTAACTAAAAAAAACTATTAAAGTGCAACTAAGTAAAACAAAACTCGCCACATGGTGCTTTCTTCTATCAGTATTCAAACAGTCATCAAATGATCTCACTTGAGTGGATGAATCTTCTCGTACTCCGACCACTTGATGAAGAGATCCTCGCATGTGTTAGCATATGAAAATCTATGTTGTTCCATTGGGGCCGAAAGGATCTCTCTTATTTCTATTGCGCGTGCCCGATACTTGACTATTCTGCCACTTAATTGCTGCAACATGGCTTGATCTCTAATTAGGTGCTCCGTGAACTGTCGTACCTGTCCTGGTGTCATGTCAGCCACCTTTGTTAGTTCTGCAACCCATGATGAGTCTTTTTTGGAATGTGATTTGACTATCTTATGCAAGTCGACAAAGCCATAAGGTGTGACAAATTCAGGGAGGCCGATGTCTCTTATTGCCCAGTTGATCTTGATCCATCTTTTCTCACACTCGGCCTATTTCTCTTGGATTTCTTGATGAGGATCCTGAGCCATTTTTACCCAATATTCAATCGATTTCCTTATGCGGTCGATGCTTCTTTCGTTTAGTACTCGGATGCCATGCTCTTCGGCGTCTCGGCCTTGTTGCACCGCGCTGATATAGTCGATCCTTTCTATGGATTGTTGTTCTTTCTTGTACCACCTCTCCATATCCTTGCATGTCGCTAGTGCCATGAGGGTGTCTTCTTGAAGCTCGACTATCCTTGCAGTGAATATGTGTCGTTCATCTGTACATTTGTTGTAGGCCTACTTGAATTCACTGCTTAGGAACACCATGACTTGTGTGGTGTCCTGGTAATATTCCGCCAAGTGGCGCAAATGTTCCAATTCTTTCAAAGCAACAACCAACTCCTCTTCATCCCTTTTTTCTCTGTCTAGGGTGGCATCTGTGATTGCCATCCCTGCACCGATAAGTTCCAATGTCTTGGCATGATTTGTGTTGATCAGATTTTCCTCCGTGGTGATGAGGCTGGAGCGATCTAGAGTGATCCTCCTCTTCTTGGTGGTTCTCTGCACGATAGCTTTCCTTTTCTGGTCATAAGAGATGGCATGTATGTCAGCGACTTCATCCACGGGTTTGGGGATTTTTGATATCCCCAAGTGAGCATATTTCCCAGGCTCCAAATGGTATATATTTGTTCAAGACTGGGTTCTTGAACTTCCTCCATGTGTTCAGAAGGTCCGACTTCTGTTTGTCGCTCATCGGGAAGTTGAGTACCGATTGAAATTGAGGCGTCGTGGTGTGCTCGGTACTTACTTGATAATCGATCGTTGAGACGCTGATTTCTTGCTGTGGCGCTTCTTCCTTTTGTTTGCCTGACCTTGGCTCATCCTCTAGACTATCTTCTTGGGTCTCCGGATCATCGGGAAGCTCAGTGTGTAAGACACTCTCGACCTCTTGTTCATTCTATGGAAGGCCCTGAACTTGCACATCGGGAGATGGGGAAGATGTCTTCTCTCACTCCTTTTCCTCTATGATCTGTACAGGGGTCACTACGGATACCTCCGGGCTCTCTTCATCATCATAAATTTTTATCAATTCGTGGAGGGGGTTTGGTGCACTTGCTCTCCCTGATGTTCCAACTGTCTCCGGATGAGCTGAAACATACCCCGATGATCCAATCTGTGGTGTTGTGATTTCAGGTTTGTCTAACCCAGTGATTTCATCAATGTTTATTAGTTCAGGGCCACTTGGGCCTGTCTAGATTTCATATGGGTTGTCGGTAGGGGACCCTCTCATTCCTGTGAGTTCTGGGTCATATTGCAACTGATCAATTATTCGCTGCACTTTTTCTATCATGAACAACCCCCTTGCCCACGTGTCCTGTGTCATAAGGAAACCTCTATCCTGCACCAGAGCTACCAGGGGAACCTCCGTTGCTCTTGCCGCTATCATTTATTCACAGTCTTTGAGGGATTCTTGAGCTGATTTATCTATGGTTGTCACCTTTTCATCCAGGATGATGGCCCTAAACCTGGTCATTTTGGGGTTGACCATCCTTTCCACCACCTCATCCTAGTCTTGGGCATTTTCTGTGAAGACTTCATCTTCAAATTTGTTGTGGGTGTATGGCCAGCAGGACGACACTTGCGAAGCATGTTTCAAGACTAGACGCTTTAGATCGTGCTTGCATAATCATCCTGTCTCAAATATGAACTCTAGTTGGTTCAACCCTTCTTATTTGGCTTGAGCCGTGTCCTTCACTATGTAGAAACCTACATGGAAACCATAAGGTATGAACGCCCGCTTCTTGTCCTGGACCAGGGTGGCGTTGTAACCTTGCAGGATGGTTTGGTAGCATATCTCTCCCACTATAAGCTGGTCAAGGACTATTAGAAAAACAAGACCGCAGAGCAATAAAATAAAACAAATGCGGAAACAAAACACAAAAGATACACAATACAAGAGAGACACAGATTTACGTGGTTCACCTAGTGTGGGCTACGTCCACCAGAGAAATTTCCAAGTCCTTTCTTTATTATTATCCAAAAAAATGAAGGAATGCAACCTATAACAAAACCTGCTGTAACTTCCTCTTCTTTCTCTCACAGTCTCCTCTCTCAGAATACAATACTCGCCAACATACATAGCCGCAATACATTTCCCTCATAAAAGAGGGTTGCCTTCTAGGGCAAAAAACCCTAACATAATCTCTATAGTTAGATCTACGACCTTATAATGAACGGTCTAGATTTACAATGAAATTACAACATACTTTTACAAGGCAATTTTTGCTTCGGGGGCTTCACCCCTGAACCCCTGTTGGGGGCTTACTTGCCCCCAGACCCCCCAGTCGGGGGAATAGCCCCCCCCGGACCCCGCAAAGGGGATACCCCCCCTCTGCACTCCCCTGCGTGGAAGAGTGTACATACTTCTGGGGTGTAAATACTTCATGGGGTATAAACACGACTAAAAGTAAAAGACCTCTAAATCAGGAAGATAATCAAGCTCCACAACCAACAATCTCCCACTTGGAGACTGATCTCAACAACTCCACTGCTGCTGTATATGCTGGACTCTGAACCTTCTTGGACCTGACAAATTTCTCATCTTTATCTTCATTCTTGAAGACCAACTGAAACTAAGTAAGAACTCAGTTTCTCTCTGGTTACTCCCTTTGTTAACATGTCTGCAGGATTCTGGCTAGTGTGTATCTTTTCCAGCTTCAATTTTCCATCTTCCAAGGTGGATCATATGAAGTGGTACCTCAACTGTATATGATTAGTCTTCGAATGGAAGGCTGAGTTCTTTGCAAGGTGAATGGCACTCTGACTGTCACAGTACAACTTGTTGTTCTCCTGCTTCTTTCCCAATT